>JAQGCB010000186.1:0-28871 GCA_034698835.1 Protaphorura tricampata
CCATTGTTACTTTATATCTAGATAAGCTACATACGTACATACGTAGAGTACATCAGAATAATTATCAAACATGCACATCTGAAAGTCCACAAATCGATCATAAACAAATAATCAACCAACAGTCTCATTTCGTTCACTTCCTTCTTTAAAACTGAACTACTACTGTGTAGAAAAGTAGAAGTGTGTACCCGTACGGGCAGTTATTTTGTAAGTGAAACCATACATACTACGTTTTTCTCTTTTCTTTGTTTTTTTGGTAACTACACGAGCACAAATATTAGAAAAGTAAGTATACGAAGCACACACACGTACACACACACATAATTTCATTAGGAGGGAGTGAGAGCGAGAAGCAATTCAGATGCCGGAATGGGGATGGAGAGAAAACTATTTTAATCTCAATGAGAAAATGGCATGCTATGAACCCCTACCTTTCACCCAACTATTCACCTGACCTCCAAATGTAGAGCACAAGCACAAGCACAAGCACAGCATAGTTTGAGCAATTTACTTCAGACCTTACCTATGATTTTGATAGAATTGTAGAGAAATTGGACTTGGACTTTTGTACATTACGATTACATACATATATCTATCCATCCATACATACATAGAATCTATCGCCAAAAATTCCCGGGCCAAGAGCCAAGTCATGTCAGTTACGTATGACGTAATATATTCGAAAAGTTGTTAAACTAAAAGCAAAATAATAAGTTTTTGTAAGAGAATTTTTGGTACGTATACGAGATTTGTTCACAGCAGCAGTTTATAGTTTAATCCACTTATAGAGAGAAAACTTTTGATCAGAAAATTTCTAAGTATGTACAATTTTGGCAAAGAAAACCTTGACAAGTTTTTGTTGGGTTATTATCTGGTCGTTAACGAGTTAACCTATGAACGAACGAAAGAACCCAGCAGTCAGCAGCTCAACCTGTAAAAACTTCCGACTGAAGCAACAAACTGTCCAAATGTGTAACTCATGTACGTAGCAAAAACTTTTTGGTAGGAAATGTTGTTAAACTTGACATTAGACACATACACACACACACACGACGATTTCACCGAGTCACCAGTCACAGTAACCAGTCGTAGTCGGAGTCGTGTGCTCTTGCTGTGTCTGATAAATTGTTTCCGAACACGGTAGGACTACGACATGCCTGGCCTGCCTGCCTACGCTTTGCTAACAAATACTTTTGCGAATACCATCTGTTAATATCCGTGTGCCTTAAGTTAATATGAGTTTCTATCATCACATGATGTATTTTTATAACAAGTCTGACACGCTTTCCACCCAGTTTCTAACAAAATGAAAAGCCTAACAAGATTATCTAAGTTCAGCGGTCTATTCTATTCCTATTCAAATCCCTTTCATCCAAAAAGACAATCTAATTTAAAAGTTCAAGTTGAAAGAACAAACCAAAGGAATGCGTAAAGTTTAAGGTAAAATGACACAAAAGAACCAACGTCGTCGTCATCGTCATCGTCATCAGCTAAAACTTAGGTTGACAAAACAGGGCATAGGACCGCTATGACTTTAAACAAAGATTTGATTAGAAACCGGCTTAGGAGAATTGTCCAGTGCAGTAGTGTGCCATGTTCATCGTAAAGGTTTAAACTTCCTTTGTACTAAATCAAAAGCCGTAATGCCACGTCAAATTAATCAGTATGCAAAGTTAACGAATGCTTGTTGTACCCATACCCATATAGTATACATACCCACCTACCTACCTTGCAATGTTAATTCAAAAGTTAATAATTAATTCAACTTGAACTATTTTCAAGTTTGGAGTTGCTCCAAATTTCATTTCATCTCATGACGTACTGGTACTGGGACTGGTACTGGTACTACTGGAGGACACTGGAGTAGTAGAGTACTGGAGTTTGTTTATAAACCACTCGTATAAAGAGACGGTTTGGTTTTATTACTACTTTCCCTTTCTTTTTACTGACTCTCTCCACTTTCATGCTTATTGACTTTCACCATTTCTATTATTCGGAGACACTTACACTTTCCTGTCCTTTATTTTCTCACATTCTCGTATTTTATTTTAATACCTTAGCTAACCTAAATACGACGTACGTACGTTCGTAACGTAACGTACGTATTACCCTTTTCTTCCCCTAAGTCTTAAGGTGCGTCTGTGCATGTACATGTACAAAAGGGTAAAAGTCTCAACACTCTGATTTTGAAATTCCACTTTTTATTTGTCTTCCGTTTAAGTGGCAATTTACCAAGGATTCCATCTACATTTGTGGTAAATGTCTATGCCTTGTACCTACTTTACTTTAGAGGTTCAAGAACTCCCGGAACACATATAATATAGACAGAGATAGATAGAAAGAGAAAGGAGGAAGAAAAAGCAGCCAAGGGGAATTGTAGAATTGTTAGTCTACACATTCTAACATTACAAGTGCAGGCACGCTGGAAGGAAGAGTCAGAAAAACTAGCCAAGCGTACGTACGTACGTTACATACGTACGTATGTGAATGTGATGTGTGTTCTCTCTCTGTGTTAGTCCTAGTCCTACTGTAATATGACATTTAGAGGAGAGAACAATTTGGCCCACTGTCAAGAAACTTAATGAAATGAGAGGCTGAGTAAATGAGGCAAAAAATGAAGATATGTATGATGGGGGGAAAGAGAGGAGAAAAGCAGAGCAGAGAAAGTACGTACGTATGGATGGACCTACACTCTGTTGGAACACAAACCCATTAGTCATATAAACTCAGGGTGGACTGACAGACGGACAGACCATCATCAGATGAGGTTGAATGAGTGCCCTCAAAAAACCAAAACTCAATCCTCCAATAAAAATAATAATGTAGTAAACCTTCTGTATAACGACTGTCCATATAACGAACTAAAATTAAAATTCTCTATTTTATCTTGGTGGAATCCCTCAAGAACCTCGTCATGGGTAGAAATTAAACCATCCAACCAAATGACATTGACAACTCTGACAAAGTTTGTTCATTCGTAGGGAGAGAGAGAAAAAAAAAGTAGTACGTAAGCGTAAGCGAAGAGTCAAATATCTGGAATTACTTTTTCAGACCTAGTTCCAAAAAGATGCAAGATCTTTAAGTATAAGTCCGCCTGCCCGAATGCCTTCTGCGTTCCGTTCCATTCCGTTCAACGTTCAAGGTGTGATGAATGCAAGGGAACAGGAAAAGTCAAATGCTAGACTCGGTTAGAAAACTGTTCGTTAAAAAGTTACTGGGTGGAAAGAAGTTGAGTTTTCTTTTCCTGTCCTTCTGCTCTGCTCTTCTCAACCATCCACAAAAATTTTTCTTCTTATTTTTTTTCTTCGTTACACCTACACCTAGACAGATGGAGAAACTCTTTTCCCCTAATGATAAAAGTACTAAAGCCGCACGGACGGAGGAGAAAAGCTCCCGGCTTAAACTTTAGTTCAGTTCAAGTCATACATTACATTACATTACATTACAGTCCATGTGTGCACACTTCCTTGCTATATCCATGTGTGTAGTCTAGTCGTACGTAGTATTTGTGCTTGTCGCATGTACGTACTATGTATATGTGAATGTGAAGGAGGAAAATAAATGTAAGGATAAGTTGAGGCTGTCCGGTCTCCTTCTCAAGGAAGACAGTTTTTTTACTCTTCCTTCTTTCTCCCGTAACTCTCTTGTAGCAAAAAGAAAATCCCTCTTGACTTATTCATCATCATTCTCTCATAGAGTCAAGTCACTCCTGGTTCAGTAAAGTAAAGACTCAGAAATTCAACTCTTGTCCATCCAAACTATTCCAACCTCACAATTTCTGTTTTAAAAAAAGCTGCCGAGTTAAGCAGAAAAACGAAAAACTAAAATCAGGATTAGAATATAATCCCACATTTTTAAGTAGTAGTCAGTACAGTAGTAAAGTTAGAAGGATATCGTACAGGGTGGGTTATAAACGACTCGGCCAGGTCAAACACACACTTAATAAATTGTATGATCTCTCAAAAATATTTTTTTTGTAGGTGTAGACAAGATATGAAGTAAACACTGGTAGTACTGGACTACTAAAGGTTGAAAGGAGTTGAGGAGAGTAATGAAGGCGGAAATTTCTCTTTACCTCATAGAGACATACTAATGTATTTTCCTCTTACTCTTCACAACTCATTCTGGGTTAGTTTTTCCGACTGGATGATTTTTCTCTAGAAAAACGAAGAGGTTGCGTTGCGTTGGATTCGTTGCTTTGCTACTCATATTTAGGAAGGAAAGGAAAGAGGAAAGGATGGTGAGTAAAAGTAAAAGAACCTCCTGGAGATATTCCTTCGTCTATCACAACTACTAAAGTACTTTTTTTTTTTCATTTCACTCTCAATTCCATTTCATGTGAACTGGGAAGGAAGGAAAGAAGGATGTTGTGCTTTCAAAAGGAATAAGTTGAGTTGAATTTCTTCTTCTTCTCTTTTTTTTGGCTAAGAAAGTGGTAGATAGAAAGCTTGGGTGTCGATCCAGATTTGATGGGATTGCAATGCTACTCTCACAACTATACTTTATAAGTGAACATAAAACGAAGGGACTTCATACGTATTATACATTATAGTACCTATGAATGAAAGGAATAAAAATGCCAAGAGAGTGATGGAAATACATTTTTCTTAATATTACGAATGGAATGAAAGGAGAGTATTAGATTCACCTCTCAAGTTAGATGAAAAAAAAATTATAACAGGCTCTTGAGGTTAGCTCCGGGCATTTCGTCTAAATTTCTTTAAAAAAGGCTCCTGTTTTTTTTAAAATGAAAAGCAAGCAACAATTATTGTAATATGCCTCCAAGAATTTGATTGAAGGAATGCATAAATTACAAAAAAAAAGTTTACTGATAAAGGTACAATGTTAACTAAATACATCCATCAATCCATCGCAGGAGAAAATCCTGAGGAGAAAATTACTTGTAGGAAGAACACAAGGTTTTCTTGGTCTAGAAACTTCTAAAAAAAAGTTAAGACGAAGGCTGACAAATGGAAATTCAATTGTAACATGTGTTTTCGTATCTGTGTCCTCAGCTGACACTTCCCACTCCCCGTCCGTCCGAACCGTTCGGCGTTCCAGTTCCCTACGTATGTACGTACGACATCCGTCCTTCCTTTTTTGAAGACTTTGTCCAAGTCTTTCCAAGAATTTCGATTGGAAGAGATTAGTGCCGGTGAGGAATTGATTAGAAAGAAAAGAGCAAAGACAAGACGGGAAGAAGGAGACGGAGAAGGTGACATTCCTTCCCGTCTCCTTTCTTTTTCTCATTAGCCGTCCAAAACAATGCATTCCCTATATACCTTCGCTTTCTCTCATGTCTTCCCTCCGTTTCCTTCCTCTTCTATTATTTTTATCTCATTCCACTCTCCAAGAATATGTTCCTAACTGACATCATTAAACTTAGATTAGTGTTAGGATGAAGGGAATCGAGCCAAAAAAAACTAAGTCGGAAGAGAAACGGCCAGGTTTGATTTCTTTTGTTCTTCTCCTCCTTCTAATTCAAGATTTACCACTTCTCGTCCTTATCGCTAAATAATTCGAACAGAAGATCGTTAATGAGCAAATATATTAAGATCACAGGGTGTCACGTGTTCGTATTTAGGTTAAGGGCCCCTTATATTTCTGGGTCGCCATTTTGTATATTGTCAATACTTTTTAGTAGAAGTTTTCCTACTTAGCTTTATAATATACACATCAATTATATGTATTTTATTGCAAATCACAAAAATTGCAAAATAATGTGTAGAGCACATTATAAATGCCATACCTTAAAATTTTATCAAGGCAAAACTTGACCTAACCAATAGATTTTTGCCTGAAGGCAAAAATTTATCAGCTAAGGTGAAATTTATTTTAGGCACACCGATTGATTCATTAAGAACTAATGTGTAAATACCCCAAAGATAAAAGAAGGAAAACGTCTACTGTGTAGTTTTTAGGTACTAATCGTAAAGTAAACGCCCTTGGGTTTGAAAAAACCAGTAAATCTTTTGGCGTAACCTAATCTAAACTCCACTTTCTTTATGGATTAATCCCCACTTCTTCGCTATGGAGGATGATAAAAAAAGCTGAAACAGGATATTGAGTTCTAAATCATGCAAGAGTCGTATTAATCTTGATTACGTTACATTGGATGAGAGAAGAACGTAATAAAAATGAAAGCTTTCCATTGCATAAATAATATGATGGGAAAGTGAGTCCGGCCCAAGCCCAGGCTCCGATGCGGTGCGAAGGAAACCCAAGATAATGCAATGAATTAATGACGTCAACACACTTTTCCTCGAGTTTCATATCACAAAGTTACTCGTGAACAAAATATCCGAGCTACAAAACTTGGAGGAGTAGAGTGTAGGTCTTATGCATAAGAGCCTTGTGCCTGAGGACGATTAAATTAATTAAAACTTGAATAATTCGTACAGGTATCGTATGGTAACGTGAGAATTTCCATCTGTGCTGTGCTGTGCTGTGTTACACCCCACCCAGTCTGTATCTTTAGAGGGTTGTCATGTATGTTTTAATAAAAAGACGAAGATAGATTAAAATCTATTAGGAGAGGATGGGTGGATTGGATAGGAAATGATGGAAGGGAAAGGAAAATGAGTGCAAGAGTGAGTGAATGAGTGAACGGAGTCAAAAAATAGAAGAAGAAGAGAAAAGGGCGTGAAATCAAAGTAGAGAGGAGAAATCAGGTGATTGAAGTGGAAAAAGACTACCAAGACTCATGTTTCACAAATTTCCCAAAAGACCAATAACCATCATGACAGACAAGACCTTCCCAGCCATCAACTAATGAACAAAGACACCGATCCTATCTATCCATGCATTTCTTCCTTCCTCTTTGTTAGTTACGAACCAATTCCTTTTTTCCCTTTCCTTCCGGAGACGCATTCTTTCCAGGATATATAACTTACATGAGTTGCTAACTACGCCATAAATAAAGTGGAACCGATTTGTAGACAAAACAAATCTTCGACTTCTTAAAATTTTTCAAAACACATGGGTATATTGATTTTAGAACATTAGACTGGGATTATTCGTTTGCGTTGCGTTTTTGGAATTAGTGTGAAAAACTTATAAGGTAGTAGGTGGAAAATTCTAGGGTGAAAGCGCTTTCCCCAAACACTCCTATTTGTGAGTTTGAAGGAAATAATGAAAGAATGCAATGCATGTATGAAAGGAGAAGTTTGACTACAATGATTAATGAGTTAAAAATTCATGACGGGGACTAGGGCAGGAATCGACCCCTGAAAATTCAATTTCACGGCTTGTCATCCTTCAAGTAAAAACACTAAACTCTTTCAATTAAATGAAACGCAAAGTTCTTCAAATATAACCGGTGGCCTGGTAATATAAATTATTGCGTTCTTCTATTTTCCAAAGTTTTATTCAAACAGCGTAGGTATAATAAATGAGCGTAATAAGTATTACATTTGGAATGCGACTAGGGCTACGACTCATTCCCGATATGGTGTCTTTTGTAGCACATATTAAAATTATTTACCATAGCTAAATTAATTTACCTGTTACGTACTGTACTGTACGTATAATACAAAATCGATATTATCATTATCAGAACAAGGACCGACTTTCACAGAACGCAATAATAGTTTCGTGACTGCAACCATTATTGTTCTAAACCAGCGACCTGTCGTGTTTACTATTACTCAAATAAAAACATTCAATGTATAAAATTGTGTGGTTGTAAAAATCAAGTGTAAAAAATGCAGTCAATATTTATCGATTCATTCATTTTTAATTAGGAAAACCCATTTAGAAATGAGTTCATTGTCGGATTTGGATATATGTATTCAATTTGGCATCAATAAATCTAAAAATTAAGTGTAAAGAAAATTCATCTCAAGATTTCCAGCCATTCTTTCTAGCTTTCAATAATATTTAAAATTCTAGACGAGTTCCCAATTCAAGAATCCAAGGAATATTGCAATCCAGTTTTTCACTCTCACACTCAGAACATTCGTTCAAACTAAACTGCTTAGTGCACTTTGGATTGTGTAATACCTGTCTTGACTCTCTTGGAGTCAAGAGATTGGGATTGGACTCTAAGCACAAGCACAAGCACAAGGTTATGAGGAAATTCAAGTCGTATTTTCTAATAGAGGTCGAAAGTCCTGGAACCTTAGAGCATCGCTAATTGGAAACTTAATCACCCACAGTGGGAATTCATGTTTGTGAAATGAGTTTCCATTGTCACTCTCACGCATTGAAATTACTTCTTCACACTCGTGCCGGGCTTTTACAGTAGTTTAGCCTAGAAGAAATAAATATATCGTGTGTAGTCCGTTCAAGTCCCTTATTTTCCTCCCCTTTCTTCCTGAAGGAATGGAATACAGGAATAGTCAGTCAGTCAGTCGTCGTCGTAAGTACGTACAAAATAAATTGCGGTGAATAGTGGCTATTCCCTCAAGCTTTTGGGCTATTATCCTCTAAACTACATATGTATCCCCACTCATTTATTTACAAAGATGGCGAATGGAATGGAATAATGGAATGAAAATGTAATGAGTGACTACAGCAACAGCAACAACCAAGATCAACCAACCTATATAGCCATAGTCACTCACATTAATTGAGCGTCTGGTTTTCCTATCCTTACTACAATACAGTGCAATGGTATGACTTCAATCCGTTACTTCACTTTATTAGATTTGTAAATTTAGGATCCATGGCATGTAATAATTTAATGTCTAAATAAGTAATCTATAAATTAAACGTAGTTCCCATAATATATTAGATACGGAACATAATCACAAAGATTAACCGACCACAGAATACCTCCCACGTGTACGTTGTAATGTGTAATGTGTGTAGAAGGGCACACGACTAGTACATACAAAAGTAATGCTCTACGCACCACATGTTTATTGTCAAAATTCCCCCATAATTATAATTTCCTTTTCTCCCGAATACGAATGCTCTAACCCTAACCTGACTGTGTAGTACATGGACATTCATGCATGAAAACCACTACAATTGTAGTAGTAGTAGTATGAGTACAAATTACTAGTTGAATAATAGAGAGAACAGAAAACAGAGCAGACAATTCAAACTCACCTCATTCGTGTTCCATCGATGTCTTTGACTAGGAAATGTATCCGCACGTATTAAACCTTCCAAATTCTCGGGTAACTTAATCACCGGGATAGATACTGCACTCTCACCTGTAGACAAAAAAAAAGACAGGAAATAGGGGGTAAAATTAATACATGTACGTACATTTGAAAGCTTAACTGAAACAAACTCATTTTATGGGTGGTTGACAGACAGGTGACAGTGATTCTGATTAACAAATGTCATCATGAGTCTCTTTTGTGTTTGTACGTAACATGCAACAAATCAAATATTGACTCAATTCGAGCCTACATCTACATAGGTTTCTTCCAAATATTTGACTAATGTCCCACAAATACAAAATACATACATACATATATGAACCGATGTCGCGAGACGCGAAAATTACACGACAAACCAAAATCCATTAAACTGATGTATATTCAATCACACGATTTAAAAAAATCATTAAATTCAGATTCGTAGAATTTGGTACCAGAGACTGAAAAGAAAATAATGCATTGACTCATACAGAAGTAGTTTCTTTAAAAAACATAAAGTGCTTTCTCTTTGTGTTAAGATTAAATTTGAAGGTAAATCTTTTATTTGTACTCTACGATAAAGAGAGGAGAGTATGTTTCTGTTCTGTTCTAATTTCTAAGAACTTGACTGTTAGATGGAAAAAGGTAAAGAGTGGAAAAGTACATAGAGAGGAGGTGGAATGGATTCAATTATAGTATGTATAAGCTTATGAGAAGTCGAATTGAAGAAACTTAATTTTGAGAGTGAAACGAAGCGAAAGGGAAAGCCCGCTCGTTCTTTCTTCATGAAAACTCTTCTTTCTAATTAGTCGCCTCCGCACCCCTCGACTCTTTTCCCATGGAAAATGAAATGAAGAACGAACCTGGAACCTGTGTGTGTGACTTTCCAACGTGTATATGGAACGTGAGGACCAAAAACTGGTGCATAAACTCTTTGAGGTCCACATCCATACACACTACACACACACATTTCCCTACACCCATACACCACCCAACACATTAAAGGTAATAAACGGTACATCAAACACTCGGAGGACTTTGGAACAAAAGAGGAAAATTCATGATCTCATTTATATTCACAGACTCACTTCTCATCCCCAGGTTCTCCACTATTACTACTACTCCTCACTAAATTCTACTAAAACCAATTATTTCTAGAGTGCAATTTTAAAACACAAGAATTTGATAATCAAACTTTTTAAATATTCTTTTTAAATGTCTAACTGTAAGGTAGAATCAAAAGTAGGTATACAATCTAATCAAATCATTCTCAATATTTATAGAGCATGAACATAGCCAAGCCAAAGAATTCCTCTTGGTCTTTGAGACAGACTTTGTCGTGGAAAAATGAAGAAAATCCATAAGTGATGTGATTCTTTCACCTCAGTGCACATAAGATCTCAGAAATACAAGTCTCTCTCTGGGAACTATTTCCAATACAGTATAAAGACAAAGATGCCGGTATGAACATGAACTACTACTTTCAGGGTTGTGTTTCCAGGCGTATAATCCATTAATTTGATTCCTGGTTTTTTTTTACTTGATGCGAAAAATCTGTCCCTGACTTGTAGTACTGACCTTATCCCAAGGATAAAAAGAATTATTTTCGGTTGCATTGACTTCAAATATTTGTACTACGTACGTACTGTACATATAAGTATTGATCTGGATGGTCGTCGTTATATAACCCAAAGTAATTGGTCCCTGAGATGAGCTCCTTTGTCATCTGAAGCAGAAATGCAAGGATTTTCATTGCAACCCACGTCAAATATTCTATGAAAGTTTCAAAAAGTCAAAAGAGCGAGACGACACCTACAGAAAAGTATGGGGTAGAACGTAGGAGTGGAGTAACCATCTGTTAGGTGTTCCGGAACAAAATCAAAATGTCACACGTGGTGAATGCTATGATATTTCACTTCTTTCTCCGCTCTTTCCATTACTCAATGCAATTCTCTTATTTCACGTACATCTGTGTACATGGAAGTCACACCATATAGACCATCCGTACATACATAGCTAGAATACCTACCTACCTAGTTACTTTTTTGTCTCTCAGAGGCATATTTGCATTCTGACACTGACACTCCTTTCACCCGAACCGAAAGTGGCTCTTTCGTTCCATTTCACTCCCAAATCTCACCTGTCAGTCATTGTCAGTTTCTCCAAAACCTAACAATGTAAAGGAAAGCGTTATAGGTTTTCATGTGCTGTACATACGAAATTGAAGTGGATGTAACGTTTGAGTATTAGAGGAGAGAGAGATTGACATTATATGGAGAAGGATAGGAAGAAGAAGGAAATCTCCGAAAGAATTTCCAAGAAGATCCCTCTCCAATCCAACTGACTCTGAACTGAGAATGTGCATCTACTAAAGAACAAGAAGACTTTACGTTAGATCCCCATATCCCATCCTAACGGCCCACCCGGCACGGCACGGCACGGGCATTGGTTTCGTATGAAAAGTGCAAACAATGCAAAAAAGAAAAAAGAGGGAATAATATTAGAAAAAGACCGTCATCAATGTGTAGCGTATGCCTGTGAGGATTCCCTACTCCTTACTCCTTGTTGACGTATCCTATCCTATCTCACATATGTATGTACAACTTTTTATTCAAATTCACTGAAGAATAACAAATACAAAAATAAGCCTTTGAGTGATCCAACTTTTACTTATCATTCAACAGACATATTTGTCTGTCTACGAGATCTCGTCTTCTCTACGTCTACTGTCTACGTACATATAAGTATATATATCCTCCTATCCTCCACACGTCATGTGATCCACATACGTATTCAGAGCAAAATCAGAATTCAGACATCGTCGTCATGGATTGGAACTGGGAGATCGCTCTTGTCAGCTCTCATCATTTATTAGAATAAATTCCATAGCAAACACCTCATCTCGCGTATAATATTAAAATTGAACAATTTATTTGGCAGTCCAGGAAATATGTAAGAAAATACCCAGGCAAAAGTAATGAAAATGTAAAATTGCTTTTTATTTCCAACATACAATTTATGTACGTATTGTTGTAACCCAAGCCAAGACATGCAGTCAGTCACATTGCCGGTGCATGCACTCAAGTTTCATCAAAATATTATACTTTCACTTTCGTCCCTCTAATTATACAATGAAGGCGTAGCGTAGTAGTAAGTAGTATTTGGAATTTTGTTTTGACTACGTTAATTAAAACTAATGAATTTCAAACATTCATTACACGTTGTGAAATTGGCAGGTAGGTTTTTAGGGAGAAGAGGGGGAAGATTAGAGAGTCAGGTAGTAACAGTAACAATAACAGTAGACGTAGAGGGTAGAAGTGAAAGAGACTCTTTAGACTCAGACTTTAGATTCAGACTTTCCCTTTTACTATGAAGAAAAGGAGGAGAGGAGAAGAGAGGAGAGGAGAGGAGAGAAAATACCTTCCGTTACAGACGTCCCAGGCGGCAAGAGGAAAACGGAGGACTTTTCCATGGAGAAAGTCTGGAATATGGAGAAAGTCTGTTTATATGGACAGAGTTTTTACCAAGTTTCCCACAAACTCCATCATGCTTTCATATGCTATTTCCTGACTCTACTCTTCTGGGACTCTCATTTCAACATCCACATCCATAGCGCACAAGAGGACTCCCAATAAAATATTCAAATGGCTAATCGATGAGCCCATGCATACGTACATACATACATACATACATGCATGGGAGAAGATCTTTCTCCACAGTTTTCTGTATAAAATAGCATACATTGCAATTCAAAGTAGGGAAAAGGCAGTAGTGAGTAGTGGCGGTGGCAGTTTCCTCCTGTGCACTTGCCAAGAGCTCTGTAATATTACATTCATGTTCATTCTGCATGACCTGGTTGGGATATTATGCACCCAAACGATTTCATACGTAGCAGAGCATGCATGCAGAGTTCAGACCAGGACTAGGACTTGGGCATGTGAATCTGAATAGAGGCAGTCAAGTGAAGTCCAAGAGGGGACACTGTACTGTACGTACGCTAACATAAAAGCACTGTACAATGCAAAATGCAATGAACGTAATTGTAACAAACTGTGGGATGCCGCCTGGAGGTTCAACCTTTTAAATCATTTCAATGCAAATTTTTAATGAAACCCATACTCTACTCTACGCTACCCGACTCGACCGACTTTCCTTTATAATTTCATGCATGTTGCATTGCAATGTTTTCTTTTGCCCGAAAATGGAAAACAGTAGAGTTTAGGTCATGAATCCACAATTAGAATTAGACAAGGATTTTCAAATTACTATTAATACAATGGGGTCAGAGAATAATGAATTAACTCGTACATACATAATCAGTCATCTGGACAATGGTTAGGATTTAGAATGCTAATTTTAATCGATAAAATTCTACCATAGAATAAATATGAATTAAATGCTGAAGTTTTTTTTACTAGTGGTGTATTTTGGAGATAAACTTGGAGAGCATGCGAACATTGTGACTCTCTGCGTGAATCTTGAGTGTAGAAATCAGGTCAAAGTAGTAGTAAAATTAAGGTTATGGGTTTTATAACAAAAATAAACCCTCCCAGCATTTTGTAGATTAGAGCAAAATCTCACATTTAGATAGAAAATTTATGGAAGTGCCTGAGTGAAGGACTAATTTTTGAAACATTTTATTAACAGGGAAGAAAGGAAGGATGAAGGGAGAGATGAGGAAAGTAGAACAGTTCCCAAACCTCATCGTTATAATACGTATTATGCAAATCGTCCCATATAAAATGTGTAGATGTTGGGGTTGGATTGCATGTAGAATGAAGTGATTGGGTTTGTTCGACGCGTTTTGTGATAGGAGAAAATCCATGCATGCTCTACAAGAAAGAAAATCCGAAAAAGAAAAAAAAACTCATACGTAACATAGGTACACTTTCTAATTTTGTCATCCAAAAAAATTACACCTTAGGGAGATTTTCGCCCCGACAAAAATGGTTCCATAAAGATACATTACATATTCCTATCCCTATTTCTTTGCATATACTTTGGAGAACAATTACCTGGTACATTACATTATAGAGAAGAAGAACCAACCAGGCCTGAGTTGAAATCCATCCATACGTACATTATGTGTACGTACATAGACTCCAGAACCGAAACCCTTAACAAGAAATTGGAATTCAACTGAAATATCGGTTTTTATAGAAATCATAAAAGTCGGGGGTCTTTACGGACTCATTTATTTTTATAGCAGTTATTACGGCGTGAGAACGCGAAAACATTCTCCCCCCTCTTGCAGAACACATACATACTTGAATACTACGTAGTAGTAATACTAAGAACATTGTGATACGATTTGCATAAAATGTCACGTGTGAATAATTCATTTATGAGGGAATTAATATTCTGCATGAGTCTCTGTCAATCAAGGAAATGAACGGAAAACCCTAAGAAAGAGAAAGGAAAACCTAGTACTCCTAGTTCAGACTTAAATAAATGAAAAGAAATTAAATGAATTTTCAACTCGACTCCTCAACTCCTTGCACACAAGGGTTTAGTTAATCAAAAAAATGCAAATGAACGGGAGCTCTTCCAACCAAACTACCCAAGAAATACTAATGAACTGCTCTGGATACTTGAGAAATAAGTTACGCAACGCAACGCAACACAGTCTTACCCAAAAACCTAAGAAATGCAACGTAAGCGGGTATTCCTAGCACACAATACAAAATACAACTGGTTGGTCCAAGTCGTACATTCAAATTCCTATTGAGCAATAGTCTTGTCATTATGCCGGAAACAGACTATAATAAAATGCCAAAAATTGACATGATAACAACAATAAATTTCGAGGGGTGCATAATGCACAACCAACCCCGACCCTTGAACCCGGAACTGGGCAAAGAGACATTTGGAACAGTAATGTGAAAAATGCCAAGGGGTTTTGTGGAAGATTTATTTGTGATTCGACGCCGCGCGCCGTTCGCCATTCCCATAATAGACGTCCCAACGTCTGGCCGTAAGTAGCACGGCATATAATGTAATTGTATTTTTCATGGTTTACTTGCTCTGAATTCATGACTAACGGTTATTTAATTACAAGCAATTTCCCATGGAATATACCAACTGATTGCCCCTTGCCCCTTAGCCCTAGCCCTGTTAGCCTTCCCTTTCATTATTCCGTCTGGAATAATTGTTCATAATGAAGAAGAAAGGGAAAGACTGATTGATTGTCAAGCAGGGACAGACGGAGGATGACGCACAGCACATCAGAATCCGGAATCCGACGACTCCCGGATATAGTGACCTTACCAGAAATCAAAATAGACAGACAGACAGCAGATTTGATCTCTTGTCATTAGTAGTGTAGTGTTCTATGTACGTATTATATTGAATATGAGACAAGATATACCATCAATTTTAGTTTATTTGACCCCAAGACTTAAGTCCTTACTTACACAAGGGAAAACAGCAGAGACAGAGAGGACATTGCATATTATTCCTTATGAAAACAAGAGGGGAGAAGGGATGACGGTTTTGAGGACCCGATTTTCGGTCTCGTCGGGGTCGGGTAGAAGGTTGAGTGGATAAAATAAATATTTCGAGAGGATAAGAAGTGAGAACAAAGAGGAGGGAGGAAAATGGAAGTCCCCCAGCAACTGTCACCCTAGTTCATTAACTATGACAATTTATCTGCATGACTACCTACCTGTACTGTACCTCACCCTCTATACATATTATAAGATAAAAACACCTAATAAATGTCTTCTGACGCTTTTCTCTTAAACAGTTAGTCAGATGGGTCAGATAGATACGCCAGAGCAGAGCAAGAGGCGCTCAATAAATGATGGTATAGTTTTGCAAGAGACTAATTAGATAAATGGCCCTCAGCGGTTTCCCTTCCTTTCACTCTGTCATCTCATCTTGCGGAGTCAGTAATTAGTCATTTGAACAGCGGAGGAAATAATTTAGATCTCTCAACCAAATAAATACCATGCCTTACATACAATTCACAAGAGAACTGCATAAATCCGGTCTAGTATTTATGCTTTCACTTTCTCGTGTTGCATTATTATTTTCAAAAACAGAAAAAAAATGCCAAAAGTGATGTTTTCAAATAAAAAACTCTGGCATTAGGAATTTTTTTGTAAATTGTCTCCGCCCCCGATGGACCAAACCTTAGGGAATCCCCCCTCTAATCAAAAACCATCCGGACATCAAAATTCTACCCAGGTCATGTGTGTTGATACGAGAACAACGTCGCAACCCGAAAAGACCAACCAGTAACTACAGTACAGAGTTTTCTTTTGGGATTTTAGAGCTTCAAATCTGAAATAAGATTCCAATAGCTTAAGTACCGTATGACTAACTCCCTAGTCGAGTGCGAGTGCTGTGCCGTGCAGTGCCGCTTGAGAGGAGATAAGAGTTTGGGTACTTTACTGGATTGTATGGTACGGATTATTTCTGTATTTCTACTTTTGACAGGGCCACATAGAAGAACAGCAAGATTTTTTCTAAGGGTGGTGCCGCTGCTTTGGTGCCAACGGATTAACGTGGGACGTCGCGCGTCGTCCGTCCGTCGCTGAAGATTTTGTTCGAAATAAAATAACATTACAGTGCAGTGTGAACTGAAATGAACTGTCTCCCCTCGAACGATTATTAGTGTGTGAAAGCTGCCAGATTATGATTACATTGCAACTCAACACTTACATACTTCGTTTAGATTATGATCTCATGTATGTCCAATGTATGGATTTTAGATTCAATTCGCATTACATCCATTGGTCATGGACTTTTAGTGCTTTCCGTTCCTTCGTATCCCCGGCTTAGTCCAAGTGACCAACGTACATTAATATGAAGCGTGTCCGAAATGTGAGACAATCAATTTTATAAATTCTGTGCAGATAAACTCACATCTTCGAAATGGACTACATATTTTGTCAAAGCCAATCTGTGAAACTCCCTTGAGTAAAACAGACTTGAGAAAGATATTTATGAGGAATGAAGGACTAGGACAGGATCACATGAATTTGAATGAATTCTACAATAGTAGCTGGTGTACAAAATGGAAAGACGAAGAGAAGGATAGAGGATATATAGTCTTAATGAGGGACTAATCAAGCCATCTTGTCTAACAGCGTCAAGGTGTCACTTCGAATTGACTCGAGTGTCTAAATCTAAAGTAACTTCACTCAATGGATACATAATTAAACTATAGGGAAGGAAGAGAAGAGAACCAACGTACGTTACGTAACGTAACCTTACAAAATACGTACAGAGCTCTTCTGGCTAGACATTCAATCTAATTCTCTACGTAGAGTCCGACTGACTCGAATTCTGGTTCTGTATCTTCTCCTAGGTTCTCTTCTTCTGTTCTAAAGCATTGCACTCAATTATTCATTCAACTCAACGTGGTGAGCTATGTGTTGTTGGTAGTATGTATGTGTGTGTATTTTGGATCCCATTCCTATTCCTATTCCTATTGCCTTGTCATATCCCTTTGCTTTTCTTTCTTCCTTTTGCTTTTGCTTTTCCCCATTTCCCATTGCCTGCCACATGAGGATTGTGAGTGAAAGTGAAGTGATTTCCTTCCTTCCTTCCTCCTTTCATTTCATATCTTTTTAGAGAGTGTTAGTGCTCCTATTACTAGAGTAGTTATACTAGAAAAGCACCCCTATAACGTTCCAATTTAACTGCCGGATTCATCCATTTCGTATGGAAATGGCCAATTTCACTATCTCCCTAAAATGTTAAATTCATATCTGTATCAAATGTACCATATGCTATAATGCCATACACCAGTACGCAGGGAGACTAGGAATAGGATACGTTCCTTATGAGATTCAAGGACTTTGAGTACCATTTGACTCTGTCTTACAATTTATCGAAGGTTTAAATGTATATGTGAACCATAAAATAAATTTTTAAATTGAACATCACAACCTCCCCCATTAATTTTTGTAATGGGGAAGTCTTTTTTTTGCATGAAAATGAATCCTCCGTGTTTCTCTTCAGAGTCAGAGCCCTTCATTCACTGACTCCATTCATTTATTCACGGGCGATATAACACAACTAACTATGTACAGAATATACATATGCACATGCACGCACGATGGTAGTTACAACTTTGTTTTGGTTCCTGATGAAATATGCGGGATAAATCCATCCGGAAAATAAGTTTTATGCACAATGCATGCATGTGTATTACTATCCCTGTGCCCCCCATCCAGAATATAATGTAATAAATATTCAAATTTTGACACATCAACTGAAATAAGGAGTTTTAAAGGATTCCAAAGAGGTACGTATGACGATAAGGAGAGTAAAATTTATTCGATCCATCCGACCTTCCGTTTAGGGACTAATAAATAAAACACTCACTCTCAAATCACCCATCCTAGTTAACAGCTATGATATCGTCATTCCAATATGCAGCAAGTGTATGGCCATGGCTTATAACAATAATAAAAGGAGCTAGGGGTGTTGTGTTGTTGGAACACGGCACACTCCTCCGCACGTGCCAAATATAAATGTAAATGGGAAATACTAATCAGTCTAAACGCTGAAACTTGTAATTTTAGTTCGACTGTATTAAAAGGGGATTTAAAGAGATTGTGAGAGTGAGAAGGATTTACACGGCTCATTTTTCAAGTCCAAAGGTTTTTGACTAGTAAAGTAACTAGGTACTAGTAGGTGAACTCCTTTCTTTAAACATTCAAAATAAGTAAGAGAGAAAGGAAAGTAGGTACGAATACGAGTACGTAAAGGAACAGGAATAGACTGGACAGAGAGATTCGGATTCGAGAGAGAAAGGGGGAAAAGGAGTGGGTATATAAAAAAATGCATAAAAAAAGAACCTTTGAAAGCAAGAAAGTCCATCAGATCAAACAAATCCGAAGTTGAGGTTCTTGGGACTCTTTCAGCTCCCATTTCATTTTCCAATTGATTTGAGTGACTCACTCCGTCCATCCATTCATTCACTGACGGACTGACTGACCAAAAACTCTCTCTTTCCCTTAAATTCAACTCACGAGCACTTCTCATATGACCAACTAAGTAAAACTTTTCCTTTTTTTGCTGTTTTTAATTCATATCCTACACTTAAAACCCAATTTAGAACTAACGCGTACGTACAGTACACGTACGTCCTTTTGACGACTGACTCCACTTTGAGTAATGAATAATACAAAGGGTGATGTCTGTATGGCAATGGAATGGGAAAGACCAACTGAATAAATTTCACAACAGCACAATCCAAACATACGTATGATTAATTGGAGGATGAATGAATCGGTCAACTTTTAATTAGTTCTGGGATTCAGTTCTACTCTCCTCCGGAAGCTACTGATATGCACTTATCCGGTCCACTATAAAATAATAATACAAATTCCACACACAGCGAAAACGAAGTGATGGAATGGAATCTGACGAGAGTCAGGAAGAATCTGAATCAATAATGTGCCGAGTATGAAAAGTATGCATAGAATGGCATGTGTACATTTGTCACATACCAAAACTAGGTGGGTCATAGGATACTCATATCATATCATGGTTAACATAGTCAGCCAGACCGTCCGTCCGTCCGCGTCCGTCGGTCGTTAATGTTTCATAACCAACCGCAACCGAATCTCCAAGTCTTATCTTAAAATATCAACTAATAGCAGAATGCACTAAACGAACCATTATCTCCCACATACCGCAAATGATTACGAGCGTATGTCTATATGTATGCATTATTGTATTTGTATTTGGGGGCATCGGAATTTCTAGTCTTCATTAGAACTATGTATACAACAATTTATAGTTCTGACACAGACACGCTGTGTTATGAGGATAAAGTTATGAAGGACGAAGATAAAAAAGATTGTAAAAATGGAAATATTTAAAATCTGGCAGGGCCCATACGAATTTTACACAAATTTTTTAAAAAGCTTCCAGCAGTACCGTAATTCAAATCCAAACCTTAGTTTCATGACGCATGCTTTTTGAAATTATGAAAAAAATCCAAGAAAAATTAATACCGTTTTACACTGTAAATTCCACAGTTTTCAAAAAGTTTAGAAAAATTATTTGAAAGATAAATTGGGATAAGCCGTATGATACGGTCAATTATCTGCGTATTTTCTTGTATAAAATTCGTTGGAGTGACATGTAAAGAAAAATTCCACTAAACAAACGACGTAACATTTTCTGCTTGAGGAATAAAACCATCTCCATTAAAAAATAACACGGTGCGATCTGACATCTGAAAACGTGTGTTTATAAATAGGCAGGAGGAAAAAATTATTTGACTGAATCACACCATAACATACTCATGTACATAATTAGAGATATACATTTTTATTACATACTTGTTGAGAAAGTAAGAAAAGTCAGTGTGTGTTTACCGGGCGGCGCTGTAATGTGCATTGCTCCAGGTTTCTTCCTAACTTTCCCTATTTTGAACGCTTTCAAGTTTCTCACTCACACAGAGAAAAAACTGATTTTGATCGAAGCGAAGTGTGTCGGTGGTAGTAGTAGCCGTGAGTAGTGACAGCGCCGGAACTCAAGAGCGCTTCCTACTTTCGCTGTCGGACGTACTTGAGCCGCCGGAAATATTATAAAAAAAGGGGGACAACTTTTATTTTATCTTTTTTGTAGCGTAGTGTATGTATTGTTGTATTTATGTACTTAGTACGTACATGTACGTAATACGTACTTACTGTACGCGTGTACGTCACTTTATTTCCAGGTACTTGAACTTGTAATTTTGTTTGTTGTCATTGACAGATGAGAATGAGTTCATTTAAGCCCCGAAGAAATAAATTGTGATGATGAGTCGGGGTGTTGAGGAGAAATGGACACCACGGACAAATGTGGGACTCTCATTGTGTAAAAGGACACACAATGTACCCTCACCCTCATCCAAGAACGTGACATGACAGACTGAAAGACCCTGAGTCTTCGTCCTACAGTTTCGTTCAGTTTTTCTCCTCAGACTTTCTGTGCCAGTGCCTGTGCCAGTACCAGTGCCCGACGCGACCGAGCGACCAGACCAACCCGAGGTCGAATAGGCAATAAAACCTTAGTTTAGCTAGAGAAAGTGACGGCGCCGCGCCGGCGCCCCGCTTTCTCTGCTTCCTTTTCTTTCTTTCTTCAAACTTTTTTTAGTGTCTTTTTTTTCCTCTCAGAATCCAATGTACTACTATGTTGTTTTGTCAACTCTTTCTATTTTTGATCCATACAATCAAGTCCTACGCATAATTAATTCTAAAAAAGCAAAACTAGGTTAAAAACTTTCAATGCCAAAAAAATTATTTTAGCAAACAATTTCTTGCATGATATGATGTAATTTTGAAAATACAAGTCTACGTCTACGGGTTAGGGATCTAGTTAAACTGTTCTGACACACTTCTACTATTTTGCCAAAATTTCCAGACGTCTCTTTCTTTCCCGACAAGATGAGATAACGCTGAGATTGAGATACATATATTACTGCATCTCTGCTTTCACGTATTATCACACAATTCGCAAGTTGGAAAATTAGAAATTTAAGGTTGGCTAAATCCTAAAATGAAATGATGGATGGTTTGCACTTGACAAGGCATTTGTACTCAATTGTTACACAATACCAATGATAACTTGAATTTTGGTGAACGGATATGCTCAAGACTGTAAATTAATCTGTGCTCGCGTTCTCCTATGCACACGTTTTAGCAAATCTATCTAATGTAGCGAAACGTTTTTTTTTATTTGAACATGTGCTAACTAAATTATTCAGTAAGTCCGCAGTACTTGTTCACTTCTATACAGTGAGTGAGGTGATCCCTTTGTCAAGCAACAAGCAATGAAGTTTCAGTTGCGTCGAATTGAGAGTTATTTTTTTAGAATTGAAAGCATGGAATGGATTTGAATTTGTGATTTAACAAAAATACATTTATCTAGTTTTTCATGTTTTCATTCTAAATTCTTCATGTTTGATCGGAATTTCACTCGGAAGTCTCAAGACGTTGGTGGCCCATTAGAAAGAGATTAAATTTTCGTTTGAATTACTTCATTTGAAGTTATTACCAAAGATCTTGCACAAGAGTCGTTGTTCATACACGGTATACAGCCGCCAAAAGAGGAAGACAAAAGAAATTAAAATGTAAATTACAATTCTATTCTGTAAGAACAGGAAAGCTCTCACTTACAGCTTAATGAAGGAGAGTGCTGTATGGCTATGCTGGTTTGGTATGGTGTGTGGTGGTTGGTTGGCAATAAACAAGAAAGTAGAAAGTAAAGTAGTGAAAAGACGACGTACTAAACCATAGAATACAATGCAATGCTCTGGTGTAGTTTCAGTCTCACAAGGAAACTATTTTTGATGTGGAAATTAAATCAAAAGTACCGAGTTATACATACGACAGATTTGTCGGCAACTAAAATTTTAAGGTAGGAGATTCCACAATTATACCGTATATATTTCAACTGAACGATTTGCTTGAAGTATTGAAATGATCGCGACGAGATTTAAAGTATGGAAACCGCCAGATACCGAAATCGGACTAGCCATACTGACAAAGTATATTTAACGAGTCTGTTCTACTTGTCACGTAAAAAGTTAAAAGCTGAGAACTGAACGAACTGGATTGTGCTAACAGGAAAAGATTGGCTATTGAATATTCATCTGATATTTTACGTTTTACGTTAAAAATGATCTCCTTGTGAATCTGTCTAGTGGAGTAGAGTGTATGTATGTTGTATTGCTGTACTTTGAGAAGATTGTCATGAATAAGTAGGCACAGACGGTGCTGCCTTGGTTCCCTTTTCCTTGGGCAAATTATTAGGAAGACGAAAGAAGAGAACGAAAGAAGGAGGGAAAGATGGGAATTCCTATGCGTTGTGAGTCAGTTCCTTCTTCTTCCAACTCAATCGTGCATTGCATGCATCATCAATATAATATACAGCCACAGCTTCACACTTTCTTTTCTCTTCTCTCACTCAAGATATTTTGGCACATTTCGCCTCCAAACTTGGACGTCGTGCCAAAATTCGTCCGTCACGTTACACTCACCAAAAACCTTCGGTTCTTCTTTCACCCAGAGAAAGTTCCCCCAACCATGTACGTACAGTACATGTACGTCCTCCCACCATCCCCCAAGTATAACGTGACCTGGACTCCATTTCAACAATCTAACGCACACATTTCCTCTTCAAATTATCACTAACGATGCAATAGTGAGAATAAATTGGGAGACAGACAAAGAAAAACCGTGCTTAGAATTTCTGCTAAAGAGATCTCTCCAAGGAAAACTCCTAATTATCAAAAAGCTTTTCCTATTATTAACTTTCACATAGAACAATTGGATTTCAAAATAGCTCATCTCCTTCCCTTCCTTCGAGATCAAAATTTCAACCTTTCATTGTTAATATTTTGACAGATAAAACAATAAACAGACAAAATTTCACACAATCCATGGTTGAACAATTTGTGTATGCTTTTGGGGTGCGATGGGGTCACAACAAAACCGCAGAAGAATTGACCCATCTCTATACGGATGACCTCCACGGTTCAATTACTCATGCTCCCTGTAGCTACTACACTTCCCCTCTTCATCCCATTAAGGTATGACACGACTATTGTTTAATCGGATGGTCTAGCTACAACTGAAATTCTATTTGTGTCCTAGACTGTAGACCCTAGACCAAACTACAAGCGAAGAGAAAATTAGGGGACGACGTTTCGGTCTGTCCTTTTCCCAGACATTATGTAGGTAGACCTTTGTTATGTCTATCTCTGTGTTGTGTGCTGTCAACCTGTACCCTCAGACCAATGCAATGCATTATTCCATTCCATTCCATTCTATCAAGTTTCTTATTCTCCCCAATTCCCAAAATGCACAGCTGCATATCTCAATTAGATCAATTAAGCATGTCAGCTTAGTCGTGGCTGTACCCGCGCGACTTTCTCTGCCAAACCCAACCATGCATACCTGAACCTCAATTGATAGAATCAGAATCAGATCCCCCGATTATTAATTTACTTCCCTTCCCTTGTCCTTCTCCTTCCTGTCAACCATAATCACATCTCTCCCTTTCTCAGGCGCACAGGAGGGGTCGTCGGGTCTCGTCTCACAATTAAGACACTTCTATTTCTAAGTTTGCTCATTCAATATAACACATACAAAATAGGGCGCTTAGTTTTCAGCCTAAAAAATAAGAACAATTACGTAGAACTAGAATTTTAATTGGAGGTGGAGGTATAATACCATAATAGTGTCATAATCGTTTGCACACAATTCCTGTTAGTCTTTTGACCGCAGAATTGTTGATTAGACAGAGTGTGTTGTCAATTTAAGGAAGAGTCAATTGGGAATGCAATTTAACTCCCTTGTCTATTAAAATATGGGATATTATGAGTCTTCACCGTCGTCTTTGTGAGAATTCCTGGAGGGAGAATGAATTTAATATGTTCTATGTATATATACATAGAAGTATATGTATAAGGAAGGACAGAGAGGAGTTCCTAATTGAGTCTCGCCACACAATCTTCATCAAGTGAGTTTACCAGTTTTGGTTAGCTCTAAGGCGAATATAATACGATGACGGTGACGGTGCTTCAGTGCTTGGTCCGTTCCGTTCCCTCTTCAGAGAAATTTAAGGAGGTTCTTTGTAGAAGAAGATGAGCTACCACTTCCCGAAAACTTTTATTTTCCTCTCCGTCCGAAATACCCCTTGCCTTGCCTGGCCTGTCCTGACTAGTACGTAAAACCCACAACTATTCCAGAATCACTTCCACTACATTATGAATTAGTGGAAGGAGAACCGAAGATGAGTTTCTTCCTTGCGCGGAAAAGGAAAGGAAGAGAATGAATCCAAGAAACTTTCCACATCATTATTATTCTCTACCCAGTTTGTGGTTTTCGTGGATATTTGAAACTGTTTCACTTTCGCATCCCATTTCACCAGTCTTCAACCACAAGAAAATGTTTGGTCGTATCCCTTGAGACAATGGCCCCTCTCAACTCTCAACCTTACATGAAAAATATAACGGAAGGAAAAGGAAACCCAACGCAAAGATTCTACTACTATGCTGGTTCGTGCGCTCCAGGTCCAAGAAGTTACAGCTACGTCAGGATTATGGAATTCAAATCTAACAAAGTAAACGTTAACGAGGAAATGAGTACATGAGAGTAGTCCAATACCACAATAACAATCCACGCCTTGGATTCCACGGTTTCTTCCTGGATATAAAATACAATTCCACTAATTACAATATAATGCAATCTAAAATCTCACCATTAATGCTAAAAATAACTGCAGTGAATCGAAAGCAAACTAAATCTTTTCAAAATACGATTTCAGCACACGGACGAAATTCTGGAATTTTGTTCGGTCCGTTTTATCTGGTTGCAAGTCTCCTTGTTGACTAACAAGAATTATTTTATCCAGTTCTTGTTGAGAGCAGTTTGGTTTGGTTATACGATGTGATGATGGGAATGTGGTGATGGATCGAGGAAATCTGAAGGATGCAACTGTTCAAGTCCATGCAAGTGCATTACAGGATGTCATTTTTCATGTCCAAACACTGAAAGGACTTCCTGACATACGACTATATGTGTATACTCTGTATCATTGACAAATGATAGTCGTGAATGAAGGGATGACGTGCTATAGAGCTAAATCGTTATGTTGTATTTGCCCCATTCGATTACAATTACAATTACAATTACATTCGGGCAAATCCGAATAAATTGCTAAAATACGTACAGAATTTTTAGACATTTTGTCGGTCATAACCACAAAATATTATCAAAACTATTTATTTTTAGTAATTTCCGGTCATAAAAGGAATTATAACATAAACTAGTCACTCAACGGATACAGTCTGTACAATTTTACTTTTTAAATACAAAAAAAAATCCATGATTTCGCAATACAATTGTCCTAGAAATGGTGGACACGTGTGATGGGTTTGCGTAAAGGCTTTTAGGTTAGTGGAAGATGTAGTGAATTGTTTATTTGACTGGAAGCGGAAGTCACACAAGATATATTTGTTTTTTCTTATCTATAATCCGGTATAAATTATTGTTCCACTCACCATTAGTCTCCTCATCCTGGACTGCTGCTTGGACTGCTAGAATGACTACGGTAGAAGAGTTGGTTGTTGTGGATGTCGTCCCAGGTCCTTTGCTATTATATCTTTTCCCAGAGTTGTTGTCATTGTCCTCCTCGTCAACATCCTCATCAGTTCCTTTCCTATCATTCCCATTCGTGCACTTTTCCTTCCCAGAAATAGAAATTACTTTCACAATCTCTGATTCCTCCAGTTTTTGCCCATTCGTCGGACTTTCTTCAACGCTAGAGCCGCCAGTCCCATCCCCACGACATCCACTTTCACTCATGTCTTCTTTCTAGTGAATTCCATTGTGTCCAGCACTCAAGAAATCTGTCATAAGGACAATAACACCTTATTACCTTCAACATTTTCAGCTATTTTTATTGGCGTTCATTCATATAATAATGTTAATGTAGAAAATACATAAATGACATGGCCGAATGAAACGACCTACTAGTATTTCAAGGTAAAATCTGTGAGTCGCGAATTTATTTTTAGTTTCTGTGTCGAATGATTCCCATGCTTTAGATCTGTCAGGCTTTCAACCAAAATGGACTCTTAAGCCGGAAAATCATATTAAATGCATGTGAATCCCTGTGTGGAACTCATAACACAGGAACGGTCGTTTAAGTGCTTTGGGTTAAAAGTGAAAACATCCCTTGTGTAATTTAAAATAAACGACGCGTGGACAAAACCATGTTTAGGATGGACAATAATGTAAATCAGTTCTCAACATTGAGTAATGTTTATATTGCTGTAAAAGTAGGAAGGAGTCAGTACGTACAAATAGTACAAATTGTGGAATTTGAGAGTTAGAGAGAAAAAAGAAGGACAGCAATTCCCCATATGCACGCATTTTTTTTTCTAAAAAAAAAATCCTAAACGTGTACCATACAAGTTTGGAAATAGACTTGCATTACTGCATACAGAATAGAACACGAAGGTCCTCGAGCGACCAAAAGGAAGGGAAGGAAGGGAAAGGAATGAATTGTGTGATTGGAGAGTGAAGAGTTTCCAGATTTCTGGAAATCTCCCCAGGGGAGCAGAGTGTGGAACCAGTGCCTTGCTTCTGCTTTGCTACAACATACACACAGACACAGACACATACACACTACTCGTCAGAAAATGTCGAAACGGAAGGAAAAGGAAAAATGTTCATTTGGACTCATGTCTGTGCTGTGTGAAGTGGGTGAGATGAGATGGGATGAGAGGAAACAATATGGAATTGAATCCTGACAATAAAGAGGAATTGGGATCAGATCAGAAGAGAAGAGAAGAGAAAAAAAAATCCTCTGGTGTCTGTATCAAACGAGACCAGACCGGAAGAATCAACTTTTCATTGTTGATCTACCAAAGTAGTCTCTCTAAAGCTAGGAAACAAAACAAAAACACTACGCCGATTCCTGAAAAAGCAAAACAATGCAATGGAGTCAAAAATGACTCACATATTGCATTGTAAGAATAGAACACACATAAATAGAAATTGCGTGGTGGAAGTTGGGCCTACGAAATCTTCCGAGAAGATAATTCCAAGAGCTTAACTCTATAGGTGTTCCATTTTGTCCATAAGTATTGTACGGGTGGGTGGATGAAGATACGAGTAACTGGACTATTGTATGATTTGATATTTTTAAGGAAACTATGACTGTAACATACACGTAGTGCTTCAGGTATTGAATAATATTGTTTTTTCCCTTCCTTTTGTCAGTCTGTCTGTGCATAGGTACATAATTTGTAGTTCTACGCCTAATCTAATCAAGAGTTGAGCCGAGAGAGAGAGAAAACTTTGTGATAGCAGCAGAAATTCAAGCCAAAAATGAGAACGTTCGGATCTTCGCTCTTCACAAAACGCAGCAAGTAAAATACAGTACGTACGCACAGAGTATCAGTAAGTACCATATACTGGATAAAAAAACGAAAGATAGTAGGAATCGGAAGAAAGTAGTGAGTGAGAGCACAAGAAAGAGTCATCCAAGAAAGGAAACTGGAGTGGCGATCCCAAAGTCAATTTTAGTGGGGGCATAAATGAAAACCATTCAAATTTTTTAAGCAAAATCTAAAAATTGTGCTGCCCAATTTTCTCTAATTATGAAATTATTCTGAATTAATCTTCCTGGATTTTTTTCACACCCCATCTTATAATACTCGATTCATTCCTCGGCAGTCCCAATAAATAAAACCCAGATTTTTTTTTGCTCCAGGCTGACTTCCATTCTCATTTTATCCCATCCCATTTACTCACTCTGTCCTTTCCTTTTTACTTATTTTCTCTTTTCTACGGAGCTGAATGTATGTACAACGTACATTTTATTTTTGCAAAAAAAATCACAACACATTTCAACAGGAAACAATAGCCCTGAAATACATAGTCTTATGCTTACTATGTATTCCTTCCTAGCCATGGCCTGGCCATGGCACTCAGCCCAACAACACATAATGTCTTGGGGGCTCTGTCGAAAAAAAGGGGCTGCAATCAATCTTTCCCGTTTAAAACTTAAGATTCAAGGAGTAGTACGGAGTAGAAGCATGGAGTTTCTTACGGGAAACTGTACAATTGATATAATATTTTGGTTCATAAAATACAAAGGCCTGAACAAGCATTATTTGGGCCATGCAACCTTCCAAGATTAGTAGCTGGGTTTTGCTTTGCTTCCTTCTTTTCTTACAAGGATTGGCTGGAAGGGGAATTGGAATGTAAGGCAAGTCACGATTGAAACAAAGAGAAAGAAAGGCAAGGAGATCGG
>JAQGCB010000187.1:0-28857 GCA_034698835.1 Protaphorura tricampata
AAAAACAAACTATGGAGCAAACTGTCGAGCAAACAACGAACCGACATGACCTTTTAGGGAAAACAATTAATTTTTGTTGCATGAGTTAATTTGTCACAGTACAAAATAACCATATTCGACTCAATTTGTTCATTGTATCGAGTAGTTATTAAATGTCAGGTCTTAAAAAAACACTCGACGAAAAAAAAAGTTGTACAGATGACAGAGCTGTGTTACTGGATCCGTGAATTTTTAGTTTGTTTACCCTTTAAAAAAAACTATCATGCTTTTTTAGAGTGATTTATAATTTCTAAAAATAATTCAAAAATTCCCATGACCTTTCCAAGTAAAAATTGTCCCATGCGTCAGTGTGAGTCCCAAAAATGTTTTCTCTAACCCTCAAACTCACACTCCACTCGCTCGCCCTGTCTGTCGTGATAGCTCAAACCACAGAAAACTGAAATGAAATTCCATGAGATAACAAAAACTTTCTATTTTCTGCATTCCTTTCCGATTTTACACCACACGTGCTGTCATAATCTTCTCAACTTACATACCAGTCAGATCAGACGCAAAAATCCCGTCATCCAGCCAGACCAGAAACTCTAAACTCTAAACTAACAAAAATGCCAAACCTCACATAGTGTTTGTTTCATGGCGATATCTAACTACTTCTCAAGTTTCCTTTAAACCCAACGTATATTTTTTTTGCAAAATGCTTTTCCTGTTCAACAGGGTGGTCGGGAGAGTGTAGTGTAAATTTTAGAACACCATTTGTTTCTGAATTGCCAGCTTCCAATCTTCCATTTGAACAGATTTTTTGAAACACCCTGTACTGTACATTTTAAGTACAGCCATTATTGCAGATTTTGCTCAGCCACCATAATGTGAGCACATGAACCCGTACGATACGAAATGCTCAAGTTCGGCAATTTTTAATGGGTAATATTGTTGGTACTCATCGTAACCACGGACGGAATTCCGGCCCACTCACTTCACTCACTCTTGTAAAGTCATGTCGGTAATATAAGACAGACACTTTAACTGTGCTGTCCGTCCATATGTTCAAGTTCTAATATGACATGACACTGACGCCCACTTCACCATTTCATTTCATCTTCATCGGGTCATTAGCAAATAGCTCGGAAGATATGATATAATAAACATTACTATCATTAAATGGCCACTCAAGAGAACCTGCCGCCGTTGTCCTTGCCGTGTAAAACATAGAGGGGCACGAGTAACGATAAAATCTTAAATGCATAGTCCATAATTCTCAAAACTGTCTGGATGATAATCCCTTCCGTAATATACTATCTTTTGATGGAATATTTAATATTTTTTATGACTGGGCATTCGTATAGTTTCAAGACCACGAAAATGGTAAAACGCAGACGATAATCTCTGGTTTAATTGGCCACACGTATTTAAATTTAAAGATAGCGGTCAGAAATGTAAGTTGACTGCTCTATACGTTTTTTCCTACTACTACGGGTACCTTTCCCAGAGAAAAACGTGTAGTACAATTTCAACAATCTTGAGTATGCACACTTCTAACTTATATAACAAGAAGAAATACTCCATTCCAAACTATAAAGCTAAAGGATGAAGGCAATTAGGTCGGACGTGGCTATCTGTCAAAATTCCAGACATTCTCAGGCACTTCGAAAATGAATTCGGTTAGATCTCCACGTGCGTGCATCCACGCAATTATAATAAATAATAGAGGTAATAATTTGGCACAGAACGCATGGGTAGGCTACTAAATTCTAACTTGCATTAAAGTCTTTAAGACAGAATATACGAGTTCTCCACTCCTCTCCCTCCCAATTCCCATTCTCAGTTTCAGTTTGTGAATCAATAATGTTCGGTAAGATGCGCCAAACCAAACAAATGAACAAAGTAAATGTCGAATATCGAATATAACGTAACATGGAATCGATGATGGCTCGTGCGTGCTCGTCTTCCACTGTCAAAGATTGGGTCAGTAGACTTTCCAGTCAGTTAAGTCCGTCCACCTCTTGGCTCATATTATTATTTCCTCATCACTATTGTGAAACCGCAGCTGCATCGAAAAGTGTAGCGCTTAATCTTATCATGTTTTATTTCCTGTTTTCTCCCCACTTATGATCAATACCGACCTTCGATGGAATCGTAACAACGACTTTCACTAACCGAGCCAAATATATGGTCTGGTACGCGTACGATATTTGGCCGGAGTTAGTACGAAACACTGTAAACCTGTAAATCCTAGCCGACACAAGCGGGCCGCTTAACACAGGTGGTCGCATACAGCTACCAATTCAATTTGCCCCGCAGTGGTATTCCCTCTAGCTATGCAAAAATACAAAATCGGAACTTACCCGAACCAAATTGTCCAAAAGTTCTGGGGCAATTGGAATCTCGTCTGATTCAAACTGATATTTCATGAGAAGACAACGAAGTTGGAGTGAGTTCAACTTGAAACAACTGCTCGCTGCCGTGCTCACCTCCTCCACTGAATTTTTAGGAGCCTAAACAAATATAAAACCAAATCAATAGGCTTTCTTTGATTTAATGTCAACAAATGTCAATCTGGGGCAAAGTACATCTCAGACCTAGTGAAGTCCATATAATCCCATTATTATAGTCTTGATTCAGTTTCGAAAGCATCAAAAATGTAAGTGCTTTAAAGATTTATCACTTGAGACTTGACAGATTTCGGACTGTATAACATTCGTGCAATATTCGATAAAAGTAATGCTTACGATTATTACTAAAATATAGATGCTACTACTACTATTACTACTACGACTAGACTACTACTAAAAATTTAACATCTGTATGTCGAGTCAACCGTAAAATAATTCTTCGCTTTTCCTATATGTCCTTGAGGGAGAATTGAATCTAAGTTATTGTATTCAAAACTTTGTCAAACAAAGCACATGCTTTCAAGTGCCCTTATACATAATGAGTGCAACAAAAGTGCAAACCTTGACTGAGCTGGCATACAAATACTAGAGTAAACAACAGAGTAGTAGTAGTAGTGAATAGACGTCTAAACATCATTTAAAATTCTCTCCGTTCTACTTGTAATGCTCTTATATTAAGGAATTCAATTTGTTCCTCTCTGCTTCTTCTGTCTGTCCCAGTCCGACTAAAGTAATCAGGTGAAAGTTGAATAATTAAAACGGAATTTTTCCATAAATTGACTTTGACTTTCTCCACATTCCAAACAAAGTTCACTACGACCTTTGATTCTATGATTCTTCAGGAGCATACTTCCTACATTGAACCCCACGCGACGACTGTGAATTTTAAACTTTCTCTTTACATAATTGATGGTGCTTTCTTCCTAACATCACCTATGTAATGCATGTATTCTTTAATCAACCCAAATACATACGGAGTTTTCCAAGAATTCTGCACAAACAATTTTGTCCAAATGACAGAATCGAATTCCATCCGAGAAACTCGTAAAAATAGATAAGAAAACAAAAGGTAAAGTGTCAAACCTGTAGAAGGTGGGCGGCTTGAACTACACGAACCAGATGACCTGTTGGAAAATGTAAAGGAATTTAGAATTGTGAACAAAATGTTTGGGATGCTTTTGCTTGCATTGCTTACAGTCGGCTGCCAATTCAAGTCCTTGTTTCTCTGCCCAAGTCTCAATTCGATTCAGTCGACGACGAAGACGTTTTCCCCAAGTTCGACTACAATAGTTTCTTCCGTCCATTCCAATCAACTGAAATATTCAAAGAAACAGAGTACACATCAGAAGGTGCGACTTACGACGACGGCAAATTGTCATCCCTGAAGTCAAACATAACGTAAATCTGTCCAACCTGAATCCCAACCCAGGGAATAACAATTCAAATAAGACAGCTACAAACTAGAGCATAACATTGCTACACAGTAGCTTCAGCTATAATTTGATTAAAGTTGGAACAATGGTGAATTTAATTCATGGAACTACAGAATGCCGCCAGCCTCGTGTTTCCAAGCTGTCACAAAATCAATCGACCTACACAGTCGACTTAACAAAAAAGCAATAATAAAGTGACTCAAAGTCAAAGTCAAACAAATACGACCATTCTTTATTTGTCTCCCTTGAGGAAGCCTTATGAATGGTGGTAACTTGTTCTAGAAAATAATACGAGCCTTTACGGGTGCTTTCAGACTACAGACATATATACTTTTGTTCTTTTATGAATTTATGGCTGACTACCTCTGAGATGGGATTGAAATTCTACACATAAAATTTTGACATCTCGGACAGAGCTAGTTTTTGACTTCTTAGGTATTCCCGCAATGTTGAAAATTTGTTGCATCTGAGTTCTCTAGTACAACTGTGGGTTCACTGGTTTTAGTAAACATACGCAAATTAACGTTCGTAGCATAATTTTGGGGAGAGTTCGTGACATTATGAAATCTAATTAGTACTGATCAGATCATACTCTGACGTACAAAAAAACATTTCTCTCGTAAAAAACCACAAAACAAAGACAATTGAAGAAGTTTGTAATAAATAAACTGAACAAAATATTTCGTTGTGTCACAGTCCACAGTATGAGAGTTCAGCCGACAGTGTACACACACGTACGTAATTGAATTATTTTCAAATTTATTATCAACAATACAGGCTTATCTTCGTTTCTTTTCTGAAAATGGCAAGCCTGTCCTTCTTGACATACCCTCGCAAAATATACGTGGTACAGGACCCAACCCTAGGGAAAACCTGTCAAGTTAAGAAGTATCCCCTTGGTAGACATTTAAAAAAGCAAAACCCCTTTCCTTTCGCGTTCTACCAATTTATAGAACAAGAGACATAACATAACAAGGGTGTATCCGTTTAACCGTTAATAATATAACATTACGCCAAACCCGGCCAAAAAAAAAACATTTGAGACTTTTTGTTCAGAAAATACGACTTATTCTCCAGAGAATCAAATGGAAAACAAGAGGTTTCCACGCTTGTTAACTAAGCATATCATTCACCTTTTCTCATCCTTTGTACGAACTCAACAAAATTAACAAGGAGCAGCACCACCACCGGCTTCACTCTGAGAAAAGAAGAATGACATTGTATTTTGTGTGATTGTGAGCAGTGGGAGTCCTTGTTCGTTCATTACATTTAGGATTGAACAGGAATGTTGAGTAAGTAATGTGGGCGTTCAAAGGGTTGTTACCAGTTGTGGTTAGATTTCTAGATTAGGCCGCTCATACCGCGGAACAAATGATACTGATTGACGGCCAGTGTTTTCGAATTGTTTCAATGCGCTTGTAAAAAAACAACGAAAGACAGGTTTAGCCTAATTCCAATTAACGTTAAACTCTGAAATTGATTTTCCTTTCATTGCAGTCATTCAACTGACCGACATAAAAAAATTCTAACGAAATGTGGGTTCTCCTGGGGTAATAGTTGTGGTTCCGATTTGAATTTAGGTCATACGGGACTATTCAGAACAATGAATACATATTTTCGACCCTCATTTGTGGTCTGTCAAGGAATACGATTTGGGTGCAAATGTAAAGTTGCAACTTTTCAAGGCTTATATTCATTTCAAGTGCCGGGATGCGGGCTTCGGATAAAATTATTTCGTTTTCCTTATCCTCATGTCGTAACTTTAAGCGGAATTCCTAATAAATCTTTTTGACAAACCAAAAACTTCGAAACCAGAATCCAAATTCATTCTCTGAAGATTTTAGACTACTCAGAAGTCTACGTTCGACTGCTACATATTCCATAGGAGTTCTATTAATACAAATAACATTTCCACCCACAAAATTCATGTCATTCCATCTTCCTCATTTCGAATTCACATTTGTGAACATTACGTCGCAAATATTTCTTGAAGCTGAGCAATTATTTGTCAAAAATATAACTATCGTTCTATCTTTATAACTGTAAGCGGTTCGAGGCTGTAGGGTTCTGCTGGTCGCTACGCTAGGCCGTCATCCATGAAATCCTTCGATTTTAATGAACGTCAATCCTTTCATTAAATCAACTCTCCTATGGAACTTTGTCAGTATTTACTGAACGCCAAGCAGTCATCAAAGGAACCCACACAGACACAATCGTTTGTGTGTCCCTCATCGCTCTCCTCAGACTAGACTCGTATCGAAAGCGTGGATAAAATTATATAATCTATCCAATCCTACCATACTTACTTCACCTCAACACACATCACAAAAATCAACAATTTACAAAAAGCATGTTGAAATAAATGTGACAATACGCAAATAAAGTGACACGTTGAAGTTTCTTTACCTTATTGAAGATGGCCATGTTGACAAAATGGAAGAGCTGTGAAAATAGCTGGATTGTCAAAGCTGCATTGACACGACATCGCCTTAAGAGTGTCATTCCTGAAGTCAGTACTCCCATCATCTATAATTATTTTCAAATATACACCATACAGTTTACAAAATAAGCATTAGATCTAAGGAGACTATTCTATTTTTCATTAGCCCGTTACAAAAATTTCAAATGAAATATTACTAGTGGATATGAATGACAAAAACAGAATTAAAATTAAATGTACAATTGAGTACAGTCATTCCTACAAAGCACAAAATAACCTCCAAATAATGCGTCGGTATTTATCGATTTCATCTGTTCAAACTGAAACGAACAGTACTGTATTGTACAAACGTACATAATGTGTTTGCCCAACAGTCATTAACTTGAGCCATTAAGTGTAAACATTCGAAAACCTAAACCCACTAATTTGTCAGTTCTGTTCTTGAGTCCTCCACGTGCACGTGCCCTGCCTGTCTAGTTTTTACGACTGTTACAACGACACTTTTTTTTCAGTCGTATCAACGTCTAAACCATTACCCTCCATACTTAAAGAAACCCGGGTTTTTGTCTAGTCTGTTTTTCTCGGTCTAGCCATTCGTCCGACACCTTTTACGGTCATGAAACTGAACAAACCCAAATGATAGGTAATAAAATTGGTTCCTTAGAACCGGAGATGTGAAAAAATCTCTACGCGACCAACACAAAAACATCGATGGCTGGCTAAAAAAATAGACGCGAAGTAAGCGGAAGAAATAACAAACAAGTCAATACTTCCCTTAAAATTATCTAGCCGAACTTCTCTGAGGTTCCATCATTACATTGAAGCAGCCATACTTGAATTTCTAACTTTCTAAATAGAACTAGAATGGTCTTCCATTTAGCGAGGTCATCGGTCGAACCGAATCGCTGGACACACTTTTTGATGAACCGCTACCAGAGTACCAAAATACGAAGAAAATTGAAGCGTTTTCTGGAGAGATCTGTACCAGCCTTTTCATTCGGGAATACATTTGACCTTAGCATGGTACCGAAATGGAATGAAAAATGCCAAGCTACACTGAATAAGCGATTGCTCGAGGATGAAATTCAGGTCGAGGCTAATATATTAAACCGAACCGGTTTATTCCAGTTTTAGATTGGATATTCATTGTGTTAAGGTGGGAATTCCCAGAAATAGATGAAACTAGACAACAAGACCAAAAGCAATTTCAAACTGTAACTCACCGAATTCTCTCAACCTACCTTTCCTTATTCGATTGAAAAAGTCAATTTCGTGAAAATACCCTTGAATAGACCTAAGCTATGTATAACCATTTAGCGCAACCATCTAACCAGAGAGCTTCGTGACGTAGCCCTTCAGTTCACAAAATAGTCCCAAGTGGAGTCCGTAAAGATATCGTCTCAAATGTACAGTCATACCAGTTAGTTTACAAGGAGATCTATTCGGAGGTAAAATTCAGTAAAGGAAAAATGAAAACCTGAAGAGATTTAATGCAGTACATGCTTAACTTTTACAACTCAACAGTGTTTCTTGTCGTTGTAACACTTATCTCCTTGCATCTTATATCTTCTGCCAAAATTTGTCCCAGGGCTCGTGAGTAAGTCTCTAAGGTGCATTGAATTGAAATTGTGTACAATTTCACAACGTAAAGTTTAAGTGGTCTTCACGATACACGATTACCTAAGCGTTTCAGACAGCATTGGATAACTTTTTCAACTAAAATGCATTTCATTCATAATAAAACATTCGGGAAATGTTGGAAAATAATACAAGGCGTTTTTCTACAAACATGCAAGACAATTGAACAAGAAGACATGACTTAAGTAGAGTGTGTGTTTGAGTGAGATAGCATCATCATTTCAATCAACCCAACCCTACCTGCATTTCAGTGTAATCAAATAAACTAGAACTACGGAGAATGAGTCTACAATAAACATATCAGACAGAGAAAAAACCTTCATTCCAGCATTTACCATGTCAATTCATTTTCATCAAAAGAAACACGCGAGACAAATCGATTGTAAAAGTCTGTCGTACACACACGTGGAAAAAGGAACACGTGTAAAGGATTCCCACACCGGAAAATAATAGGGAAGAATATAATAGAAGGGTAAAATTTGTGTATTGCAATGGTTCGGCCGGCCTATCCGTCTGTCTCTAAATTGAGTGAAAGCAAGGAGAAAGCACGTTGTGTTGTTGTGAAACCCTACCATGGAATGTTCGTTTATAGGCATTATGGTTCAACTTGCACGTGTATCAATTTTTACCGATTGTAATATAGAATTGACTCAAAATTCTAACTCAATCAAATACTAACCCCACTTCCTAATATTTTTGCCATAATATAATATTGATTGTTCTAGTCAAATTGAAGTTTGTTTTAAATATTAAATTGGATTAAATGGATTAGGGGGTGTCGTCCATTAAGAATGGTCGTTCACTACGAATTCAAAATCGTGACAAAATCCATAAATGAGGAGGATAAACACAAGTTCTCGAAATTCTAACTATTGTATTCCACATGAAAACTCCAAGAAACCCAAACTAAAATATTAATTACAAATTCTTCCGTGTTCCTTCAATGGAAGTTGTAATTTTGGATGTCAATATTCTATCAATGTCATACAATTTACTGTAATTTACACTTCAAGCAGGACAAAGTATGAATGTACGAACTTGCTAGAGAGCAGGTTTCGTTTAGAGAGTAGTACTAATCATCTTTTCAAGAAATCATCGCAATACTTGAAAACTAAAACTACATCAAATTCAAAATAACTTCGAATTGATAAGCTCAGTTCATTCATTCTCTGTAGTCTGTTTGTCACCAGTCACCCTTGCGCTTCCAATCATTATCGTCGACATTACCTCTATCGAAGCCTAGCCCGCCTACCAGCATCTTGGAACAAAGTTCTTAATTAAACCCACATATATAAAGTGGGCCAAATCCCATATGGACAAATGTCTAAAAGTTTGAAGTCGAAATTGAGGCCATTTCATTTTAAGACTGACATTTCTATTCATGCTTCTTTCCTAAAAAGCCTCCCAACCTACTCTTTTATACATATCGTGAATTGAAAAATATAAAATTCCACACAAAAATATAGGTCACAGGCGAGTAGTCACTGAGCTGTCCCAACAAAGAAAGTCGACTTTCCTTCGTATGTATCGTCGGGGTTCTGTGATTCCTCCTGATTTGACCTAATGCCTGGGACAGACGCAATAAGTGAAAGGATTTAGTCTGACTTCACGTGCACCTGCACGAACTGTATTTATTCAACAAAGCCACTTTATGTAGACACACGAGCTCAACCCTAAACCGATATTACATAATGTGTACTCCTACTGCGGTTAAGAGCTGGTTTCCTAATTTGAGTGAAAGACGAAGGTCTAAATAATTAATAACCAGGTTACTCCTGGAACTTGTTATGGGAGAGTCGAAATGAACAATATTTTGCCAAAATGGAACTACAGAAGAGGAGGGTATTGAGTTATAAGGAAACAATTTGTCTTGAAAAAATCAAATTAGGCTACAATTGGTCATGATTATGAATGAAGATCAGGTAATTATTCTCCGATTTCTTATTACTTCTTCACATCAGAAACTTTTACTGCGTTTAGTATGAGTTTCCTTCAAAGTAAGGTTTTAGTTAGTGCTTCAAGTGGACCAAAATTTAATCTATATGACTTGTGTGTTCTGAGTAATGTCCTGTTTTAGAGTTTCAACTTGTTTTTTAACATGAAAAATAGTTTCCTTGTAAGTTTGCCTAGCCTTGGCCTTCCGGCTTTCACCGTTGAGTTGAAACTCGAAACAATTTTGAGTGCTAAACACGCAGACATGTGTAATTCATGATTTTTTCCTCTTCCACTTGAACTTAATTAATAAACCATTTTAATTATTATAACTCCGGAAATATATCACCGTTGGGGAAAAAATATTCAATTTTGTATGTGAAACTTGCCAGAGTCAAGAGTTACTTAAATTCACGTAATGGTGCTCGTACGAGGTTATGATTGCATAATAATTTTTTAATCATAATTTCCCTATGAGACCTTCAGACGTATCCATCAATTTTAATTACGAACGGTATGCTACAAGCTAATGAACATCATTTTACCAAACGCCCAAGGGAAAAGTTTGAAGGCAAAGTTTTTCGAGGAAAAACCGGGCGTAAAAATTTGTATGGTGCTCATCAGCCAACTTTTTCAGAATGTGAAATAATCGTAACAAGCCATTTCAATAAATCAACCTTAGTAAATTTTAAACTTAGAAGGAATCTCTAAATATTAATGAATTATCTACGATTCAAAAGATCTCCTTTGTTGGAAAATTTTAATAATGCAGTGAATTATACTCGTGATGTTAAGTACATTGAAAGCTGTCCAGTGACCGGGCTCCGAAGGTTTCACAGTTAAGCCCTTAAGTAGTATTTATGGTACAAAACTTTCACTTACCGGTGAAGTAGCACTCTCATCATCGTCATCTCTCTCCAAAAGGAAATGTCCTACTAAATTTGATAACTCAGCCTGAATACATGTGACTAAGTGACGGAAAGCAAGTTGAACAACTTCAGCTAATACATCTTGTGCGTCTAAAGAGAATGCTCCAATCTGTCGATCAGACTTGAGGAAATGAAGTAGCTCCGAGGAATTTGCCATCCAAAAGGCTAAAGTGTTTGCATCAGAGTTTCTCTCTTGAATCACTTGCATTAGAATGTGTGAAACACGTAAGAGAAATGTTGAGAGTAAATGGGCTCGTTCATGAGGTGTCACTTCAGGGCGAAAATGTGTTGTGGCTCTATAACGAGCAGCCTAAAAATGTTAAAATGTAATAACGTTAATTACGAAGTGAATGCTGAGTAGTATGCACTTGTTGTGGCTGAGAAATAAATGTCGGACTTTTTGCATTTCATTTTTTGAATTATAATTTTCTGGGGTTGCAGAGATATGGAAACGGGAATACTATTTTTTAATAGTGTCGCCATGAATTCATTAATCAAACGAAACGTGGGTGCTTCCAATACAACTTAGCAAATTCTCATGGAAGTTTGAATAGATTTATTAGAGCAGCAGCAGGAAAATGTAACATGACTTACGAGATAGAGAGCGTAGGTTGGAGCTAATTTAAATTGAAGAGTTACAGGGCTAACATTGATTATGACAGCCCCGAGGAACCCCTCTTCACCGGCTTCAGGAAGCTCCAAAGTTGCAGGAAGAATTGAGTCTGGTCTGATTGTTCTAAAAACACAAAGAAACACAAGATTCGGGAAATTGTATTTTCAATCTGATTGAATAAGTGTATTTAAGTCCACTTTCAATGACCTCACTGGCGACGCAATTACGTAAATATGAACTTTTCCTTGTAACATGGTAATTGTGTAACACACTTAAATTAGGGGGGAAAATCCTTCGTTGGCCTTTTTGCATGCGCCGTTCAAGGCAAAATCAAAGTTGTAAACATTAAATAATATTCTCAAAAGTCCTGTACATGCTTGAATAAGCTTAAAGTGCATAGTAATGTAAAATACAATAATTGAATAAAAAACTAAGCTAATAATTGAAATTATCATTGCAACAGCTTAAGATGCTGACATTTTTTCTCTTGTATAATCGTCGATAAGCACACACTTTGCCACAAACACTTACGAAGTCAGAGTACAAACATAGCGAAATTCTCATATAAAAAACAAGCAAGTAAAAATACCTTTGCATCGAGTTCTCCTCCTGAGTAGGACTCATAGGAGGTGATTGTGACAGATTGTCTCCCCTAGCTTCTCCGACAGTTCCATCTTGATGGAAGCTTAATTGTCCGGGTCTCCCTATAACTTCACTACTCATCCAGCATGATCCAAATTTGAACAAAAAAAAAGAACACAAAAAACAAAAATAAACAAACTGCAAACGAAAAAGACATAAATAACTCAAGTAAATTCGTGCATTTGCAAATCACTATAAAATAGACTGACAATCATGCAAAATATCAACATTTGGGCTTCACTTCGCCTGATGATAAACACGATCATCAGCCCTAACAAAATCCGACATAATATTTGTGTCGCTTTCACTTACTATACCAATCAATTAGGAGAAAGTTTCTTACCGTTCGGAGAAAGTCCGCCCTCTTTGTGAGAAACGGAAATAATGAGTGCGCCCGAATCGAACAATCGTTGCATGCTGAAGTATCGTTGTGTCAAAAATTCTTTGGCCATTTAAATAAATGTCTGCATCTCTGGAGGCTGGGGTTAGTGTAACAATCCCATCAGTATGAGCAATAATACAGTGACGCTGCCGAAGACCACCGAGTTGATAACCACTACATAACATTATATTAGTATCCATGCTCTACATAACATTATATTAGTATCAGATAAATCAAAATTCTTACCCCCAATCACTTCCGACTTCAGTCACTTCTAATTCCAAGGATATCCGACGACCTGTTTCACTCCCATCTGAAATGCAAAAATAAATAAAGATATGAAAAAACTTATTACCTCGGGTAATCGCCCTTACCGCCAAGTTAATGGACCTATTCTTGTATTGTATCGCAAATAAATTCTGCCCTTGAAAAACACATTGATCGGGTACTCGGAGACCTATAGCTAGCAAGAAGTGTCAATGACACTCAATCTAAACAACACCGTCCCCTGAGTTTTACACCTTCTCTACGAAAATAGACATAGTAATCAACAATAGTAACAGAAATGCTTGTAATAACGGGTTGTGCATTCATCAAACTCATTCAATATTCAAAACTATTTCGGACTTCTTGACTTGTGGAAAAGTTAATTCCTAAGACGAACGTCATCATCATTCGTTTCGCTCCCCACTATCCATGCGACAGTTTGATAAAACTAAAGTGAACTTTAATGTTAAAGTTCAAAAAACTTAAATCGAGTTAACCCTCATTGTTACCTACCCCCTAAGTGAGACCAAGAAAACTAATGTAATATTACTTTTTACCTAATCCCATAAAATTGGAAAAGCCCAGACCCGGATTCTAAAATTCAAAACTCATCCATGCCATTGCCATACCATGGTGTGCCCGTACCCCTGTCAAAGAAAGTTAACCCCGAATGGGTCTTTGTTTAATAGTTTACGTCACACGACACGCTCATTCCAATTTGACTCGAGAGTATGAGTAAAAGAGTTAATCCCTAACGTAATCCTTCCTTTCTTTTCCCCCTAATAATCCGGCTACTAAAACCTACCGCCCTGATCTTCATTCATTCACCTTGTCAAAAAATAGTTCATCCACGAACTTTAATTCCCAGAGATGATTACGTTTAAACGTAGGGCGTGCCCTGGCTGTACGTTCAGTTACAACGCTAAGCATAGCTAAAACTATACAGTTTGTCCTTCGCATTATATTTTGGCCATGTCAAGCAAACCATCACCATTGTTTCTGTTTGCGTGCTGTGCTCAGAGAGCACGTTGCAGCAGTTATTAGTTAGCCGTTGTATGTAAGTACATGACATACGACATGTCTCCATGTCCTGACTCATTAAATATCTACCCACATACTTTCCCATACAAAAAAATTCACTTTGTACCCAACCTAACCTAATGCCCGTATTTTTTTATTATCTATTCTCTCCGTTTAATCCTTTTTATAAAGTAATGATGCTAACCACTCGTAGAACAAAATAGCTTGCCCTAAGCTAAGCCCATAAGCCCAATTCTACTACAAAGACAAATACTCAAACATGTCTCCTGAATATGAAAATAATGACGCTTTTCGTGATAAGGCTTTGTATGACAAAAAAGAAGAGGACACACGGACTGTACACTAATGTAAAATGTCGATCGAGGTAAAAGGAAAAGTAAAATGATTGGAGAAAGATTTAATGGGACCGGCTTTCACTCACAAACATACACATTTCTAGACCGCATGTGTAGTCTAGTCTTTACCATTCCACAATCCTTGTGCACACCAATACGATAATTGAACGCTTGGGAATTTGATAAAGAGAAAATCACAAGAGTAGTACTATGAACTTATGCCATCCCTGACTGACTAGACCAAAATCCCAAACAAATGTGTACATTGATGTTAGGATTTATTTGAACAGTGAAAGCAGTCGTAGACATCATACATATACGGAAAACGACGGCTTTCTCGTTTCCTTCAAGTCAGAATAGATTAAATTATTTTACCACACAACATATGTTGACGCCTGAGTTCGGACACCATACTACTTTGCATTTTAGATTTTTTCAATTACACTCACAGTTGTCGGATTTATTTGTAATTCAAATGAAATGAAATACTTGGTATGAAAATATAAAAAAGAATTCCACTAGAACCGGTACAAACTAGAGATTGTAATACCGGAAAACTGTAGCAATTACCGGTATTATCGACAGTAGTGGTCCCAGTTGTCTGAAATACCGATCGCTTGTATTTTCTATTCATCTTAAAAGACACATTCAAAACGAATAGTGGACAGTAAATTCCAATTGAATTGTACGAATTACAGAGAATTTTTTTAGTAGAACCTCACCTTAATTGGTAAAATGCAACCACCTTTCGATAAACCGCCAAGAAAAATATTTAACCTGGTCTATTCTGGATTCTACGCACTGTGAAACGCTAGACGAAAACTGTGGCATTCTGGTTACTATCCCCAGTGTCCAGTTGGATAGGATGGAGTTTGTTTTACAGGACAACAGAATCAGATTTTTAAGATGAAAAAAATTTAAGCTCAAGTGTCCTATACAATGGCCTGAAAATACACTCGGACGCCAACATACGAATGTGCGGCTCATGTGAAGCATGAATTGGTTGAGAGAAAGAACCCAGTTAGATTGAACAAATTACCTGCGAAAATGCAACCAACCAAACTGGGGCTAAGGCCTCTACGGAAATGAACGCATGTGGGCATGTGTACTTATTAAGTCACCTTTAACTCATTTGTAGTTTTTCCGTCCTAGTCAAAACATAACATCTGGAGTATACAAAAACCCTTTTCCTGTCGGAGACTTTCTTCGGATTTTCCTAATGTCACATGTCACAAGGCTGATTTATGTAAAGCTTCCTAGCAAAGTGGATGTATTACCCGTTCAGAATTCCAATTCAAAGAAAATCCAAAAGTGAGGTTCTATAGTCAAAGCTCTAAGGAGTTTCTAGATTTTACAAGAATAAACGCATTCATGTATGGTCCAAACTCCCAATCGTGCACTCTATCCTGACTACCGAGATTTATTGCGAAATACGCCTCATAGATTCTTTTGTTCGCTTTCAATTGGAAGGGTGGTTGAATTACCGCCGCTTATTGACAAAACTGACTCGTCTGTCACAATGCAAAAATATACGAACTAAAATCCAACCACCCACACAAGCCAAACTGACAGACCAATTTCAAACTTTCTTCCTCACACAAGTCTTTTATTTCCGCATGAATTATCTAAGGAATCTTTGTGTTTATGTTTCTTCCTCAAACCCGCTTTGAATAACTAAACTTTCACTAATTTCCACTACACTGAAGCTGTGATAAAAAATGTGCAACAAAGAGAAAGACTATTTACGAGTTCAAGCACTGAATGGTTTGAAAACAGTTTGGTTTACAGTTTGTCTTGTACTACAATAATGAGACGCAGTATTTTTTTTCGGTTAGTAATTGTAATACCACGTAAATACAGGATCTTGGTTGTTTGATAGTTCTATGTGAGTTAGATTCAGTGGAGAAACGTAACATTAAAAAAAATAATGCTTCCAAAGATTTAAAAGTATTCTACTCAAACGGTAAAGAAAGTAACACTCTCGAACATTGATTTTGGATTCGGCTGCTGCACCAAAACACATTACTAAATCCCAATCCCTAACTCTCTGAAGTCATTTTCTGCACAAATTGAATTCGCCGAATACGTGCGGTCCTATTGCGCTGGGCACTTAGAGGTTCTAAGTAAGAATTTCAGAGAAACGGGATTAGTCAAAAAGAAGCGATATTAAATTCAATTGAAGAAGTTGGTAAGTAACGTGTGAGCCAGTAACTGCAAATTGAAATTTACAAATTAACACTTTCACGGGCAAATAACACATAAATATTACAACTTTTCTTCTAAGGTCACACAACCGACCAACCTGAACAACGCATTTTCAGCGTACGACATCAAACTGGGTCGAATCATATTTTCTTATTGGATTGCTGTGCTCTACTCTGACGTTTAATGAACTCTGGGTATTTCGTGGAACCCTACTGCTTGCTCAAAATAGCTCCGGATCATTACGTTATACAAGAACATCTTAGCTATGGACAACATCTCAAAATTCAAAACAACCGGATTGTTGTTTCAAGTTTCAAAGAGTTCAAAATATTCGATAGAAAATAATTTCCGGTCACACTCTCTTTTCTGCATTTCATCAAGGCTTTCCGTTTCAGGAGGGAGGGGAATCCAATTGGGACTGGCCCCAATTTTACAAAAGAAAATACTCGTCTGCCTTTATTTCATGGGTTTGTCGTTTGTCCTGTGTCACTTTCCGCTACAAAAGCACAGTACGCTTGGAATTTCGTTGCTAGTGTCAAAGGCAAGAACTAGAGCTTGGAGGAAAAGTCTGCGAATACTCCATTACCAAAATTGAAGATAACTACGCGGTTCTTTGTACTTCAATGGATTTTGTGCCCTTTTAACCTCAACTGCGTAAAACGGCTAGCTATACATATACTTATGTACGGCACGTACCCTCTGGCAAATTGTATCAGCATCAGCAGAAAAATGACAAATTTCGTTACACAATCGATTCAACTCGAAAGCGGTGCCATTGGCAATTGGGACAGTCAATACTAAAAGACAAGGGTGGGGTGCAATTAGTTCAATTAAAATCTAATACACTGAAAGGTCGACAAATTGTGTTACCAGACAAGAAAAAGACTACCAATGACTTCACGTATATCGAATACCTTTGGGACTGGAATGCAGTTCCCACTGAAAATAGTACTAAAAACCCTAACTACAAGAGTCTACTCTCGTACAATTTGTACAACGCAAAAATTTATTTTGAACTCAAAGTAAAGGTCGCAATTTTATGAACATTGTGACCTATACACTTATGTATACATAGTTTCTCTTCAAGCCAGACCCTCTTCTAGTCAAATGATTCCAGAAAGGCACGACTAATAGTGAATGCGTGGGTGTATGTAATGGTCTCGACATTTTCTGTAATGGAGCAATAACTTCCTGCCCCAATAAGTTGGAAATCAATAAAAAACTATTAATCCGTCTATATTAATCCGTCTAGGTTGAAGGGTAGGATTTTATTTCCAAAATGCCAAGAAATTACCCTCGTGAAATTCAAGACATGAATGAGACATGTGTTTTAGTAGTTTTCCAATCCTTCTCAGAGAAAAGTCCTTGACATATTATCCCGTAGGGGAATTCATGGTATTAAAACGAAGACTTAAAACTTGATTAAGCTTCTGGCAAATGAACCAACTTTCTGTTCACACAGTCCATTTTCTCTTGACTCAATCTCACCCTGTCAAAGTGTCAAGTTTACAAGATATTCCACGGGTAAATTGATGAGAAAGTTGGTCGGTTTTCTCCACTTTCACCACTTTCACCCAAATACTCTTCCTAAAATTGCTGGAAGGAGGCTTGTTATGTGGCTGGCTAGACGATGAGATAGAAGTTAGCACGTGACGCAAGTAGGCTAAGGTGCATGCACTTATCAGTTTAAATCTCTTTCAAAACTACTCATCAAGGTAAAAGGGGATAGGTGAGCTCAAAGAGTTTGAACCTTCATACATATGACAGTTTGTTAGAAGCTCCAATAAAACCGGCCAACCAAGATAAGTATGATACAAAATTATGCCTCGAAGGTCAGTCCGGGTTTTATGTTATGACGGGCCAGTAAACGCTACGCAGTATTGAGTACGCTGTGCTTATTCCATGTAAACTCCTAAAGATCCTATTCTTGCAGTTTCGATTTTCCATAAATAACCAGCTACTTATATTCATCAACCCTCCTCAACCTTAAGCTGAAGTATTACTCAACCTAATGCAAGTGCATCAAATTGTTCACTTAATTGCCATCAACCACCTACGGTGGCAGTGAAGGAGAACGAAGTGAAAGTCAGTTCCAACTATAACCAAAGTATATGTATTAATTTCCGGGAGCAGAATTAGAATGGCGTTGTGCTTTCTCTGCAGAAAAATTGAACAACGACCGGGTAAACCCGCACGATTAGCCTCATGTTGACACTTGACAGTATCTCTGAAGTTTAGAATGTTTACATAAACCTTTAATTAAAACGATTTGCTCCGAAAATACATCGTTTTTCTTTTGCGTTTCGAAGTATTATTTTTTCAACTTTTACTGGAAGGCTGGACTTTCACTGACAGTTCATTTTTTTGGAGTCAGTGTGAAATAGCACGACAGACTGTCGGATGTAAAATGTATGTTCCAGTCAGTAAAAGGTAACGTTTGTGTTGAGAGGTATGACCAAGGTGTGACAGTTTTTGACAGCAGGTCAGAAAAAGCGTTTCATCATTTATGAGAAACCCTATTGGGAATGGGGAAGTACCATTACATTCTGACGACAAATAATCATAGACTCACTCCTAACCGTCCAAAAGTCAAACACAACAGGCACTAAGGCACAGCTGACGCACTTATCAAAGAAAACTCTCTACCTCAGATATTTCTTTGACGTTTGTGATTTGCTGTGCTCGTTCACAGAGCAATGCAACTTTTCCTTACAAATGGGAATTCGATTAAATCCTAATCAAATAAGTCATATCACATCTTGGGGGGAAAAAGTGCCTGTCATAAAGAAAGCAGGAAAGAGAAAAAAAATTCTCAAAGCCAAACACTCACCAGGTAATATTTCTATCATAAGTGGTTCCATTTGACCATCATAGCTCCCACGATATCCACTTCCTTCATCAGCTCGACGTCCAGGCTTTTTCTTACGTTTTCGTGGATGGAAGTCCGATGGTCGACGACGAACGTGGAACATGATCGATCCTATGAAAAAGAAAGAACAAAAACACAAATGTCAAGTCAAAACATGTACACAATGTTTAGAGGATTTCAGTCAAAAAGTGAATACTAAACATTCACTACGTTTCGGTTCCTAAAATATTCAAAACATCTCTATTCTAGGAGTGTAAATGATGCTAAAACTCTCAACTGTTCCAACATCCTACTTAAACAATGTTTTACTCCCGAGAACGTGTGTTTCAGTCCAAATTAATCAAGGTACACAGAATTCAGAGGGTTTCGTCTAATTAGCATACAGAAATCCTCGAAAGCAAATTCCCACACAATACGTGTAGGATGTGTTGAATTACAAACTTCCTTAATGGGAGTCCAGTGATTGTTTGACTTTAATCAGTACTACACAATTAGTCGTCGATTCCATGGACTCAAGTTTACATTTCTAACCTATAAAATCCTCTGACAGGATAACGAAAATACTCTAAATTGTACAAGCGAATTCATGAATAATCATGTCTATTACGATAGAAATGGCGAATCTTAAACATTGAACTCGATAACCCTAACAATTGGTTGGCTGTATAAAACTCAAGTAATTTCATGTAAGAAAATGCACAAATCAACTCAAGAATACTACCCAACATTTTCCAGAATCTTAAAAGTTCGGGAAACAAAACAATGAATCGTTCCGATTTCAATAACAAGATTTCGTAAAAACTATCGTGAATTTCAGTTGTGCAACTGCTACAAACAAGCAATTTTAAAATGTCGAAAGAAAACATACGGTCAGTCCTTCCGTACTTTCACCATATAAAGGCCAGGACTTACGTTACGCGCGTCCAAAACACCCGTTTAGACAAGAAAACAAAAACAAGCAAATTCTATTTTTCACAAACCTCAAACCTGTAATTTGAGATCGAGACGGGAATGTGTAGGAGTGGAATCTATAATTATGGATTGTTCTAAACACAATGACTTTCGAGTATAACCCGAAAAATGCTTGTATTCGGATTCTACTGTAAACATGAATGTCCTTTCGATATATTCCCAATTCTACGATTATTTCACGGTATGCTTACACAATACAACCTTGGAGAGCGCTAACCGCTGGTGAGATACAACTATGAAACCGTGCAAATACTTTTAGGTTTATTTACGCACACGTAGTCGTACAGCCAGTGTATGTATGTTCGACTGAGATGAAAAAAGGGCCGGACTGAGTCAATCTTTCGAACGGTTCGGGCTGAATCAGTAGAATTTTCTATACAGACTATTTATCTACCATGTAATATTTAATATTTATAGGTCAAAGTCCCACCTGTTCTAAAATGTATTTCGGGTCAATATTACATACATACGATTTGGAAAAACGTGATTCGGGTGGTTTTGATCTGACCAAGCAGACTTTCCGGCCGAATCGAATCGAGTGGTACGGGATCTCTATTACCGGCCCATTTTCATCATGTCTATAAACAAAGACGAACTGAACATGTAGGCGAATGTGTCAAGACAATCCCACTGCCCAGAGCCTGTGTGCAAACCCGGCCAAAAAAGAACCGAAGAACTCAACTCAACGTAAATATTTTATGAGTCTGTAGAGAGTAATAAAAGCCGGGAGGATAAAGGCAAACCAACAAAACAGTATTAATTTCCAGTTTTTCCCATTCTTAAAAAAAACTCGGAAGAGCTGAATACATGATTGGAAATGAAGTACAATTGTTCTGTATACTTTCACCACAGAAAATGTTATACGTCTTCTTTAGTGAAAAATTGGAAATATGATTAGGGTACGCAAATGTAGCGATAACAATAAAAAATGATGGCAACTAAAACTATTGTTTTTACCGAAACAACGAAACGAAGGTCACTTTCACTACGTTGTAGTAACACACGATCACACGATATCAAATAATTTAAAGAAAAGGGAAAGGGAAAACAGTTATCGATCATAATCTCAGGCGAATAAGGGTTGAAATATTTATGCGAATTTCGGTCTCCTCAACAAATGCTATTCACCTCAGTAGTAGAGTTTAAGAAATATGGACACGTGGTAAGTGCTTTTACGTGCTATTCTATGGGAATGTTGTGCAACCCATTTATTTGACAGTTTAGATTTATAAAAATACAATCTAAAATAATGAGTTATTCAAAATTAAAATGTATGATAGATTTATAAAAGTAAGAAATTCAATAATAGCGTTCGTGTCTTAAATTCATAAAAAGGTTGTGACGACTAAGCTCTAGAAATCTTTTCCCCAGTATTTAGCCAGCAAGCAGTTTCAAGCAGTTCGAAATAAATTCTATTAAATATGCATAAAAGACGTCACGTTTTGAACGTATAGTCATGGAAAAACGGGGGTAGAAAAATTGTATCCCCGAGGGATTCCCAAAATACAACAAAGTCCTGAATTTCCGCTGTTTGAATAGCTAGAGGGTTTACTAAACCCAAAATTGGCACGCAATATTATTGGTATACCGCACACATAATTGCATATATTTTTTCTTAGTCTGGAACCGTTGTAGACAATAACTTAAGGGTACTTCCCGCCCTTGCTACTGTAAATCAAATCCTTAGTTGGATAAACCGTGACTTTTCAAGTCTGCTCTGCTGTCTGCGTATGTTCACATGAGTATAATAGTTATGATACGGGGTACTTGCTGGGAGAGTTCCTCCATGTTTTCTCATTTTTCGGGGTCCTAATTAAAAAAATTAAGAAGGTGAAAGAGATATGTGTATAGTATATCTCCAATGGGAAGTTTTACAAAAATTCTGATGCGAAAAGTTTTGAATTGTGTAAAAATTATATTGTATCTATGTCCTTAATTAATATAGTTGGGTCACCAAAAAAATAAAACAAATGTCAAGGAACACTTTCGGCACTCCAGTCGCAGCACCCACAAACTGCCACCTTAGAAAATATTGAATTATACTGAAGAAACTCTATCTGATCGCACTTCTGCGTCATTTCGGATATTGTACCATGATGTGACCATTCATCTCAAAATGGGAATGACTCCTTATATGAATGGAAATGGCACCATATTATTATGATATGTTATGAGATTGAAGTCGAAAAGCTTTCAAGAAAGCATTCAAATTGACGTGATATAACGTCCGGGTAGAAATGAAATTAGTTTACATTATGTCAACTTCACTCTGACATTTCCAAGTTGAATTTTCTTTCAGTTGACAGAATTCTTTCCAAGTGGGTCATATATTTTTCCATTTCAATACTTCTATAACACGAGAGATTTCATCATCAACTTATTTCGCATCATAGCATGTTATTTATAGAAAGGTTATACTAAAAATATTATTCAGTTATAGGCAGGAAATACAGAACATATGTCGAATGCCACGCAAACAATAGGTTTATGACCGTGGGAGGTAAAAACAATACTATGCTTATAAGAAATGTAAGGGAGTTTTCTCCAAAAATGAATGGAAAACAATATTCACATTTATTTACGTGCACAAAAATAAAAGATCAAATCCGTGACTCATGACTCATACATAGTTTATGCTAGCGTAACATAAAAACCGGAATCAGCTGTTCCGGTTCTCGGAAATTTGGAACGCCTCGCCTACGCATTCCGTGAATCATAACGACATTTCTTGTAAGTAACACCACAGTATCGTATAGAGGAGCGGAGGACGATGCCCAACCACACAAACTAACCTAAGACAATTCTCAACCCACTTGATACGCTCCGAATTACATTGCGGAGAAAGAAACTTTTCCTGTTTGTCTGTTGTCGTCATCAAATCACATTGCTAATTCCTAATGTTCAGAACTAAATCAAATCCAAACGAGAGTTGAAATCAATTCATAAATATCTGTCGGTCAATTTCGCTTTCCGTTTTTCAGAATCGGAATTGGTTTGCCTTGACTGATCTCACTTCTCACATCGAATTAAAATACTGAAGGCACTGTTAATTTAATGTTTTTATGTGGAGTAAATATTTCGAATGAACTATTAGGTTAGGTGTCAAAAAACTGCTACAGCTTAGGATTTTCAATTTTAAAATATTGCATCCTCCAAATTCGATTGGAACAAGGTCGATCTTGTACTTTCTGCTTTACCTTAAAAACCACTACTCGTCATTCGAAATCCACTAATTAAGTCAGTCCAAATACACCACTCAGAATTAAACAATTAAAATGATTTACCCAGAACAACTTCATATTGACAGTTTCTTCGGCGCGTTGAGAAAGACCACAAGCCCATCATTTTACGACACAATTATATTAACTTTTTTTTTCGATTACACTGTGCGTCAAGCACAAACACTAATTTCAACAAAAAAAACTCGACCGGCCAGCCGGGAATTACAACAATTCGAGTCTGACAGGAGAAAGTTCGTTCCCTGGTCAGACGTCTGTTTTATGTTCGTATCCGTATTATAAGCATTTCAAGTTGTGACTGTCTTGGTTGACTAAACGACTGAAGATACTACACTAGACTATCTCACCGAAACACCGAAACTACAACTTGGAGAAAGTTACCGCTGGAGAAAGAGAATAGTAGAAAACTCACCGCGGCTTGACGGTTGGTTCATAAGAATTGAAAGCGGTGACTCGTCTTCGTCCAAAATGCTTTCCCCTTCGCCGTCACACACCTGCGCGAAAAGAAAAAAGTGTTAAAAGTTAATTGTGATTTAAAACCCAACCTGCCAAAAACAATCCGGCACATTTAATCCAGACATTTACAAAGGTCTTCACTATTCTTACATTCTACCGGGTGGTTCACAACTTTCCCCTACGACCAAATTTGGCCAGTAGCAAATAGTGAGACTTACATCTTGTGAATAATTTTATAGGCAAATATTTGGGAATACCGGGGCGTACTGGGTGAATCAAAAGAGGGGGGCTTAAAACTGACTTCAGATCTTCTGACTTTGATTCTTAAAGCTAATATTCCATGAACTTGGGCTTAAGGGTAAATGGTTATGCACCACCCCGTCCTGAGTGTATCTCACAGTAGAGGATATCCTGATTCTCTGTACTTCTGAAATTGACTCAGAAAATCTATCACCCTTTCCTATCTAATTAACCTTCAATTTAACACAAGGTTGACAGCTATAGCTAAATGTCGCAACGGATTTGGTAAACTATCCCTTTGTAGTAGAATGTACACATCGGCGAAAACCAATGGACCTGTGTCAAGTCTTGAAAGCTGACGCCATTGCTGCAAATTTGAAGTATGAATTTCGTTCGACATTTTGAATTGGAGTGGATAACACGTTTAAAATCAGAAATTCAAAATAAAGCCCAGTTTTTGTCACTATGAACTTTAATGACTTGCCAGGATGGCAGACCACAACATTTATTGCTTCTACTTATCATATGTCTCTGTCTATTCATGTTGCTGATATAAAAACAAGATATGGTTTTCTATTATATGATAAGTTAAGTCTTTAAGAAAGAAATTACGATTGTAAAATCATAATTTTATGAGACTGACTTCGCCTAGCATTGCCATGTCTAAAAACTGATTCACGTCATTTGTGTCAGTGCCGGTAGTAGGATCAATTGTTTGACACTTAAATAAAATGAAATCTGAATCAGGTGCAGGGCTATAACCAGTATAAACCCAATCTTTCTACCTGAAATCTCTTAAGTGTATGTCAAAACTTACAAGAGAAATGGAGACAACGAAACCACTAGTAATCTCCCCAAATAATAATTTATTCAAAAATAGTTCTCGACGTAGTGGAAGGTGGACCTCTTGACGTCTGCGTCTAGTGTACGGTTGAATACCACTTAAAGTGAAGGTTGGAAAAAGAACCTCATTTCACATGCAAAGTGAAAGTCGTACTTTCTAATTCTGTACAAGATAAGAGGGGTTCTATTTATTTTAGATAACTAGGCGGAAGTAGATTTTCAAAACCCATAAACCAGTCGAGGCTCACATAAAATCCTTGTCAAGATAACGAGGAATCAAGTTGACAATGTATAAACAAACGTCCAAATTGGGACGAATTGATACTAGTCACTTTCAACGGTTTCCTTACTCTTTAACGTAGAGGAACGAATTATTAGCCTCCTTAAACCGATTCAGAACTGTCAATACGATTGAGTCCCGAGACCGACAAGCTAATTTCGAACTGAACCTCTTTCTACGTCTTTCACGACAGAAAAACTCCCACTTAACCTCGAGTTCCAAAAAATTTAGACAGGATTCGTAAAATAAGTCGCCCTGAGACGAAGAGCTTAGAAATCTCGTCTGGTATACACTCCATTAACGTCCCAACTTAATCGTGAGGCGGAATGCGAAATGATTTCAATGAAAAGAAGCAGAAAATAACTTATGAACCGCGGTTCGCGGTTGTACCAAATTTCCACCTGTATTGTCTTAATCTGACGCTAATTTCGAATAAGTCGAAATATGTGAATAGAATATTCTTCTTTTAATGCATGACATTCTGCTTATCCTGTTTTTGTATTGAGATAACAATTTATAAACGTAAAGAAGATGAAAAGACTCTTGAGAATGTATACAGCCATATTCCACTCCACACTTCTTAATTTAATAGGGTAGAGAATACTAATATAGTAGTCAAGCTTGAACTCGAGTCACATGTTATTTAAAATACTCCGACCAAGTCAATCCAGGATAATACATTCCATACACTTTTCGATCACTTTTCAGATAAGACCGGGAATATATTCGTTGGATATGTGAGGTTAAATCAAAACATTCAAAATATGGAAAATAAGAAAGAAAACTAACCTGAACAAGGCAATAGTTGAGGGGGTCGTGATCAGTAAGGCCGTACTTGGCCAGCATTTCTTTCACGACGTAAGCTGCATTGTCATTTACAGAGAGCAACAATGTTTTGTACGGAACATCTCGACAAAGTGACTCTCCGTAGATTTTTAACGTTCCACCCGTATCCGGTCCCCCATCTCGACTACGAAATTGTGCTAATTTCTTCTCCAACTTCTGTTGCCGTCTACGTCTCATCACAGCTTCCGGATTTGAAATTGAACGTGTGAAACTTGTTTCGGGCAATTCTGAAATCATAAACAAACAATGTAATTAACATTAAACAAATCACTGTGAGCAGTGTTAGTGTTAATTAAACACGGTTGGCAGACTTCTACAAAATCAGTATAAGTGAGTACATGGTACATGTAGGTCCTAGGTCCATGAAATGAAATGAAAGAGTGCGTTTCTATAAAAAGGCATATCTCCAAATTGTCCAAATGTGTTTGAAGGAACAAAGAGAGAAAAGAAAGCGTGCGGTACCGCAAACACACTTAAGTTATAGACATTTGGCAAACAGAAACAGCAGAAATCGTAGTCAAACGCTAAAATAACAATTACGAATGTAGATAAATACTACAGGACACCAGCAAGTTCTCCCAGACATTCTCCCTCAGAATTAACTGAACAAGAATCGACTCGATATACACATTTGTCAACTTTAAAACTTGAAACTCACAATTACAATCACGAGCAGATTATTGAAAATGTGATACCTATAAGTAAACTACAACACATTGCAATGCAATTTTGCTTTGTAAATATGGGGAAAAAATATAATCTGATTCTAATTTGCACAGAAGTAAATGAAATGACGTGCACTCATATGAAATTCTTCCAGTTGAAAAAATTTGATGATTTCTAACTAATGAATCTGAGGTACATCAATTCGTGTTATATTCAGTTGGAATCCTAGCTTTTGGGTTATTTCGCACTGTTTTTTTTTTAAATTATTTCCTCAAAACTTAAAACTCATTCAATATTCATTTGTACGGTTGGTGCCACTCGTGTGCACTTAAGGTTATTCAGACTCTAGCCTCAATTATTTTAAGGTTCTCCTTTGTTTAAACAGAATAAACAAAAGTACAGTGAAAACAATGACGAGTAAAAAACGTTAAAAAAGTTTTCGATCGTAGAACAAACTCTCGATGGCTTCGCACTAGCTGCCTCCTGCTTGATACTCGGGATAAAAAATAAACGATCTGAGTAGACTGTTGAGTTCTCAATCTTACTACATAATCGGTTAAGTTATTCACTGGGGTCCTGTTAAAATAAACAAAGTGTGTTGTACACGTAAACAGAGATTGTTTAACCTAAACATAAATTGATCCGCCGAATGATAACTCTGCCTTAAAACATTACAACCACAAAAAAACAATGCTCTTGGGGGTTCTTATTTCTATTTGCAACTCGGTCTGTTCTGTAGAGATTTTCCCATAAGACCTATTAAACTAGATTGGGAACTCAATTTACTTCCAACTTATACAAATACACCCGTTTCTTTAAACAAGAAGTTGGCCAATAAATCCTTCAACACCACTTAGCCAGTCACTATTGATACCACAATAAAATTGTTTTGGAAAATGATTCTGATATTCATATAAAAAATACCAAGTAGTAATGAAATGAGGGTGGCTATATATGCCAGATACAAATGCAAACACATTTTCTATATAGTAGTTTTTTACAAGCACATTTGCCTTTTCGTTTTACATTGTTTAAGATAACCGCATCAAGTCTTTAATTAAAAAATTTTGAAATTTCATTCTGACAAACTGAATTTGATTGACTGAAACCTTTAAAATTTTTGAACACAAAATTGTAAGATTATTTACGCATATTTCAACACAATTCATTCGAAAAATTCACATATTTATGCTTTATATTTTACTGGCGTCAAGCATCACAAAATAATAGTATTTTTAGAGATAACAGATCCGCCCACCAGTTCATTGATTAAATATTTAATTCTTCGAGTAAAAAATTCTGAAAGTGCACTAAGCGCCAAGTCATCTTTGGGTTTTTACCTCCTAACGGCCGAATGAACACAGATTAGATAAACTACACACATAGTATAACATTATACTCAGCAGTAACTACGCACAGCATTTGGAATGACTAGAATTAATGATGCATGAATAAGCGAGGAGCGGAAATATCGGAACGAAAACATAAATGTAGGAATTCCGCGTAGTGTAAATCTGATCTAGTAATGCTCCTAACCAACTCCTAACATAAACACGAATTGTCATTCTCTTACTCATCATCCGTTGCTAATGACCGCTGTCTAGATGTAATGTGTGCGAGTATCCATCAATCTACTTGAGTAGGTAGTATTACCATTAGCACCAGCCGCCACTACATTTTCATTTTAGGATATCTGCTCTAATTCTGAGTTTCTAACCCACAAAACATAATTTGTAAACAAATCGAAAGCGAATGAGGCCTATTTTGCATAAACCGGAATTGTAGTATACCTAGTATAGTTGTACAATGACCAAGGCGAATTACAAAAAAAATGTCTACGAGGATCAGAGCACTGTCAGAGCAGTATTGCACCGTTTGTAAATTGAGAACCTCTACACGAAAGCGACAGTGTTCAAAAATTGATATTACTTCGCTACTATTTGAATACAGATTCGTTATTCTTGGTCTTGCCGTGTCAAGATACCTATGACTAAATGACACTAAAATTAAAATGATGTGATTCAACTTTTACATTTAGGTTGTAATTTCTAATGTCCCTGATTGCAAGGTCAGCTCTAAACAATTTTGTACTTATAAATATGTGTCCACAGATTATTTTACGAGGTACTACTTTTAAACATTATCTGAAATCCGAAACTGCTCACTACTGCAAAAAAAGTCTTACGTACGTGTTATTGA
>JAQGCB010000188.1:0-28838 GCA_034698835.1 Protaphorura tricampata
TATTGAGGAAGGATAAGGAAGGATGACTTTATATTGAGGAAGGATAAGGAAGGATGACTTTATATTGAGGAAGGATAAGGAAGGATGACTTTATATTGAGGAAGGATAAGGAAGGATGACTTTATATTGAGGAAGGATAAGGAAGGATGACTTTATATTGAGGAAGGATAAGGAAGGATGATGACTTTATATCATTGCAATAGACTCGTATATGCAGGTGAACGTAGTCAATGTACATATGTAATGTAGTTATGTAGAGGGCTATCATTTTTAGTAGTATCGTCGTTCCCGGAATTGATTTATCATATCTATTCCGAAAAAATGATATCATTTGCGGTTCTAATCTGCCTCATTAGAACCAGCAGATTGATACGGGGGTATGCCTTAGCATTACACCCAATCATATCTTAATGATGTCTGCGGTGAGATATCAAGTATTCAATGGACATTTTTGCATCATATCAGCCCATATCACCTCATAATCGGGCAGGTGGTGCATAAGTATTAGCGAGGGTTCTAGCATTACATGTAATCATATCACTTCATAATCTGTGGTTAGATATCAGGTGGCGCATAAGTATTAGTATACTTCCTACTTGTGTTCTTAATCAAATCTCAAGAAGAGTTAGCAAGACTTCCGGAAGACTCAACAGATATTTCTGTAGAAGGTGTGTTGTTAAGATATTCTGAGCGACCGACAGAGTTGGAAAATACATGTCTGGCAGATTATGTGGCCCTCTACAATTACAGTAAGACCAAACAAGGCACATTAGAAGTTGTTGACGCCAATAAGTACGATGATTTGCTGGACGAAAATGTGGAGACGGAGCCCAAACATGAAAACTGGATAAGGACCGAAAGCGGGTGGCTTAAGAAACGAACACGCCCAAAAATCATTCGTTATCGTCGGTACGGAGAACTGAAAGATCCCGACAACTTCTTTCGAGAGATGGTTATGTTGTACTTACCTTGGAGGGATGAATCAGTTGAGATTCTTAGTCGCCCAATTTGTGAAGTCTATATTGCAAATAAAGCTATGATCGACCAGAAACGTAAGGAATATGACAAGGACGGGTTCTCAGAGGATGTGAACGATTATGTTGATTTGGAGGACGAGACTCGCAATGAAGACTGCGAGGATCCGGAAATTGAAATTACATTGGAGGACAATCGGACCGACATTTACCAGGATATGGGGCTGGCTGACCAAAATTCCAAGTTCGACTACATAAAAGCACCCAAATTAATTTCTGACAATGAGTACTGGGAACTCATTCGATCATTGAATGAGAAACAGAGGCGATACTTTCTTCATATCGTCCATAAAATCAAAGCCGGTCAACTTCCATTTTATGAGCTTCTTCATGGTGGTGCTGGAGTGGGGAAAAGTCGAGTGATATTCTCACTTGTCCAATCAATTGTCAGAATTTATGGGAAGCAACCTGGTCGATGTCCCGATGATGTCATCGTTCTCGTCGCGGCATTTACCGGTATAATTCGAATTTGAAATCTATCAATTGATTCTTTAATTCAATTGGAACTTTAAAATTTCAATGGTTTATACATTCCGACAGGAAAAGCGGCTTGCAACGTTTTTGGATTGACTCTGCACTCCGCCTTCCGACTTCCAAATAGTCAAAACACTGGGGACATCGTTCGACTCGTAGATGATGTCTGTAATACACTGAGATCCAGACTTCTTCACCTCAAACTCATCATCATTGATGAAATTTCGATGGTCTCCGTCAAACAGCTCTTCCAAATAGATTCAAGGCTTAAGCAGGTCTTCCAAAATGAGCTCCCATTCGGAGGAATTTCTATCTTAGCTGTTGGCCATTTTCGGCAACTGAAACCCGTCATGGCACGTTATATCTTCGAAGTCCCAAATTTCAAAGTGCTTGGTCACGTGACCGGAAATAGCCTCTGGCCACTTTTCAGGATCTACGAGCTTACCGAAATCATGAGGCAACAAGGTCAATTGGAATTTTGTACAGCTCTCAATAATATGGCCGAGGGATGCATGACAGATGAGGACATAGCATTGATAAGAGCGCGAGGAATCTCGAATGAACTGATTCCTCCTACCAATGCCATTCGACTCTTCTACAGCAATGCCGACTGCCATCATTACAACATGACTTTTCACTGCAAACTGGGAACAGAAGAAGCTGTTTCTACTGCCATTGATAGGATTCAGGGAAAAGCAACTGAAAGTCAGAAGGATAAGCTCATGGAACAAGCAAAAAATCTAAAAGTTGGGGATGCGGACGGACTTCCTTACAAGGTTCACCTTCAAGTAGGTGCAGAATTCTTTGTCTCTACCAACGTAGACGTCTCGGATGGTCTCTTCAACGGTTGTACGGGCAAGCTCATGAAGATTGACTATGGAATCATCTCTCAGCAAGATAGAATTCCAGTTAGGGCTTGGTTGGACTTTAGGATTCCGTTTTTTGGCTTCAACGCCCGTGACCGAACTCAGAAGTACCAACTAGCAAATAGTCTAGACTTGACTTGGACGGCTATAGATATGGACACTCGAGTTCTGAGTCGGACTCAGAGATACAGGCATCAAATTGTCCGAAAACAAATTCCACTTGTTGAGGCAAATGCCATAACGGTCCATAAGAGCCAGAGTTCTTCCATGGATGAGGTTGTGGTTTGCGTCAGGAAGAAGTTGTCCAGAGAACTTTTGTATGTTGCTTGCAGTAGAGCCTGTCACTACGAGGGACTGTACATTGATGGTGAATTCGAAGCTCCTCGTCCACCTTTGGCTACAGATGCAGTGACGTTGGAGATGGAGAGACTAAGGCAGAATCCTGTCCAGTTCTCTTTGAAATTTCTTCAAGATGTCGGGGACAGCTATTATAAGCTCATCTACCACAACGTCCAGTCTTTACACAAACACTACTTGGATATTCTCTGTGATCCGTGCTACTTTGCTGCTGATTTGATGGGTTTTGTTGAACCGTGGACGCTTGCGGGCGAAACGTATGACTTTTCCAAGAGAAAGTGTGTCCAGCGGACGGATTGCCGTGGTCAGCGGAACTCCTTCGGCTCAATTGTATTTGCCAAGGATTCTGTCATCCCAGAGTTGTCCAATTTTGAAGATGAAGAAAATGTACAAATTTGTGGTCATCATACAATGACGACATGGATGATTGGATCAGTTCGATTAATTCTGGTGTACTGTTCCCCAAATGCCTCGATTCCTCAGTTCTTCAAATCCCTTGTCAGCCTGCTGAGAGCCCATGCATCCGGCCCATTGGCTGTGTTTGGGGACTTCAACCTTGATTTGAATAAGGCGGAGGGTACAAAACTTTTACAGACATTTGCCGAGTTTGGATTGGAAACTAAACTGCCAAAGAATAGTGTGACGACTGATGGAGGAACACAAATCGACTCCTGCTTTAGTAATATACCGGATCTTCAAGCCTGGAGTTATGAGTCTGTATTCAGCTACCATAAGCCTATTTGTGTCACTTGGCCGAAGGCGGAAGGTTCTGATTCAACGCGAATAGACAAGGGTTCAGCCATACCAGAGGATCGGCCGGAAACGAATTCCAGGCAACAAGATGAAGAGGACATGGACACCAGCCAAAATTACCACCGTTTACAAGAATCTACACTAATTGGACAAATGCAAGAATTAAGCGTTGGCAATGATTTACTCACCTTGTACAATGCTGCCAGCAATATCATGAATGAACTGAATTGCTCCTCCAATGCAAAATCGAATGTTTCATCAATTAGATCTTACATGTCTCAGTACTCTTCCATAGTCGGCGAGATGTCCTTGATTTTGCTCTTCTGTTCTTTGACTTCAGTTCAACCAAAGCATTCAAGTCAACTAGTGGACGACAGGTCAATGCTAATGCTACCCAGTCCAATGGTCAAAGAATATGCGCCTGTCTACACTCCAGCTGATGGAAATTGCTTTTTTAGTGCTGTAGGTTTGTCTATTCTTGGAGATCATAAATATCACCTCATCGTCCGATTGGCAATATTGAAAGAAATCGTGGACAATCAGGAGCAATACAAAAAATTCCTGAAAGGATCTTTGTCCATGTACTCTTACGAGAAGTTTGTTTTCAAAACCATGCAGCTAGACACCTGGGCGGACTCATCAGTAATGTTTGTAGCATCCAAGGTAAAACCCATTCCTGTATATTGTCATTTAAGTAATATTTTCGTTAGACTGATCTAGATGTAATATTGCCAAATGAAAAATAAATGCATTTCATTAAATAGGTGTGTCGGCGACCAATTTATATGATATGGACTTTGGGAGATTGCAGCACGTTTCGAGTTCGACCGAATTCCTTGAGAGATTAAGAGAGCCACAAAGGGGAGACACTCGACATCACAAGTACTTGTGTTTCGATATTGATGAAGACAAAAACCCAGTATGCATGCACTACATGTTGGATGGAGGTGGCAAAAATCACTTCGTTGTGCTCATGCCGAAAACAGAAAGTTCGACAATCTTCCCATGTACCATAGACGTTTACAAGACATTAAGGTTTACTTTATAGATTTCCTGTTAGTGATATAATGTGGAGCTTAGACAATATACAAAAAGTAAAATGGAATCTGCGAATCTTGTATTCGTAATCAAACTAAATGGAATATAATAATAAATGATATGGATTAACGAATTAAATAAACTAAAAACTGAAATATTAATGTTCACACGACACGTGAAGCTATGTTATTCCATTTGTCTGAAAAGACAATGAAGATTTGAATTTGTTAGCCCAAACCAAAATGGAACAACTAACCACCGACTAGACATGACAAACAAACCATCTATCTGCATTGTGCGAGAAAGGAAAAGAACTTCATCGCGCCAATTTTGAGAAAACCAACTATAAAAATTAGTACCTTATATGCGTTAGTCGACCTAGTAACCATTGCCTGTCTACTTTCATCAAACTTTGCCCGAGGTTTCCGGTAATGTAATTAGCCCTGGATTAGTACTACGATACAGCCTTGTTTTGAATTCGAATTTATAAGCCCAAACCAAAATGGAACATTTAACCACCGGCTAGACATGACAGACAAACCATCCATCCGTATTGTGCGAGAAAAGAGAAGACTTTCATCGCGCCAATTTTGAGAAAATCAACTTTTAAAAATTAGTACCTTATATGCGTTTGTTGACCTGGTAACCAATGCCTGCCTGTTTATAACAAACTCTGACCCTGCTTGTGGGTAATGCATTTAGTCCTGAATTAATACTACCATACAGCCCTGGTTTAAATTCGAATTTACTTGCCCAAACCAAAATGGAACAACTAACCACTGACCAGACATGACAGCCAAACCATCCATCCGTATTGTGAGAGAAAAAAAAAGACTTTCATCGCGCCAATTTTGAGAAACTTTAGTGTAAAAACTAGTGCCACAAATGTGTCGAATGAGTGTCCATGGCAACGTAGTTGTGTCCATGTTCCATTATATGTAGAAATGTAAAGGGCGAGCCTTCAAAATCCAAATTCAGTGTCGAAATCTAACAATACCGGCGTTCGTAGCTTTAAAAGTACAGTTGAATAGATATATCACATGGGAATTAAGCCAACATTTCAGAATTTCGAAATATTTTTGAACCAGTTTTCAAAATTTTCAAAAACTGACAAAACCGCCTTTCGTAGCCTTAAAAGTACTGTTAAATCAATATATCACATGGGAATTAGAACAGCCTTTCAGAATTTCGATTTTTAAAATAACACACGGTTACCATTGTTTTCTTGGTTCAACCCAACAAACTCCCAAATCGAAAATGACAAACCACGACCCAAAATCTGTCATAAACGCTCAACGTACTTGAATTTCGACCGGAGCAACGATTTATTTTACACTCGATATGGCTCCATTGACAAAGGCTCAGGCTGGAAAAATCGAGAAAAGGACGTTCTACTGGGACGATGAGCTGAACAAGTACCTTGGAACACTCAATCCACCCTTACAAATTAAGGTCTTCAATTTCGGCACAATTGAGGTTACATTGGAGAAAGGAATTTCGATTGCATATCAAAACTTTCAGATCCAACCCGATATTGAACATGTAACTTACTACTAATAATATAATTTCATGAGATTCATCATCAACTGATTTATTGACATGGCACTTGGCCCAATCAACATTTTCATATGTTTACAATTATTGTTATTGTTATTATTATTGTTTAAGCAATCACATTCAAAATTATCTCAGATACATTCAATTTGCAATCTTTGTCTTATTCTAAGTCAATTTTAATTACAATCCACGTTGCTCGAAAGTCTTGTTTAGTAGTTTATGACAAATTACATAATTTTTTGGAGACTTTTCGCATTCATTGTCACTTATGAAGTCCGTTATTTCTTGCAGATGTTCAGATTCAGGTATAAAACTTTCTCTTATTTTTTCGTAACCTTTGCATTTTAATAGGATATGATCGATATTCTCGTTTTGACCACAGTATTTGCATGAGTCCGTCAATCTGTAGATGTTCGAATTTGTCAATACTACGTTTTCACCTAGTCTGATTTGTGCTATAGAGCCCCTAGCAAAGTGAGGGCAGTCCTGTAGATATTTTTCACGCCAAACGTGTTTTTTTGTCTGTGCGTAGTTAGGGTGTCTTTCTGATTTTTGCATTCTTTCTACGTCAAGGTTTTTTAGTAGAATTTCATTTTTGCTTAAAATTTCAGTCATGTACAATTCGACGTCGTCTGAATTCTGTGTGTCCCATAAGGCCTCCACGTTGTGTTTTTGTAGAATTTGTCTTATCTGCACCGTCCAATTCAGTTTATGGTCATTGTTTCCAACTAACTTTAATGCTTCACTTAATTGCAATAATAATTAGTCACAGATTTTAAAAAAAGGATGAGATTCTCTGGCCAGGTTCAGTGGCAAAGACAAAATTCTTAATGCTTGGTTTTTACCTGTTCGGCATTTTTTTGTTTTGTCACTGTTGACAATTATTTAGTCTCGTCCGCAAGACTAAACTTTGAACTTGGTTCATGATGGGAATAATAAATCCATGCAAATGAGAAGAATACATTTTTGTTATCAATTTGTAAGAGCCTTCCTGAATTTCCCAATGATGTTCACTAAAATTATTCATGCAAATCATGTAGTGTGCCCTACGCGGTGTTCATCACGTTTTCCAATGAGTTTTGAATTTACTTTAATTCTAATGTTTCATGCCGACATTTTTTTTAGTTCATTCCCTGGATTTACTCACAAAATGACATAAAGTCAAAGTCAGGTAGTTCAACCAAGATATGACAAATTATTAATTGCACGCGCGGATTAACCCTTTGTAGTAAGTATAATACGTTGAGATCAGTTTCAAAGAATTTAAACAGAGATGCGATTGTCTCATGTTCACAATTCAGAATTCAAGGTAACGAAGATATACAATTTCAAAATTTTATACGAGTGAAATCAAAACAGATATTTGAACCACCTGTATTCTATTTTAATTCGCAGATCTCGTTTACCGGTGAATACCAAAAATTATTTTATTCGAGAAATCCATTCAACCCATTTCATCAGATTACGAGAAACTCAAACATTGGATACCTGTTATAGTTCTAATCTATAAATTAGTATAATATTTATGAACTCAGCGGCATTACTTCAATTTTATCATACAAACTCAACAAACGAATACGACAGAGAGTGTGTCGACTAAGTCCAGTCCAACTGTGACAATCAAGTTTTTTTTCTTCATTGTGTTCACAAATGAACCCAAACACTCGTGACATGTTCCACAGCATGGGGTCTGACTCGGCGAGTTAATCATGTCTTCAAGAAAATGTCTCACTTTGTTGGGCGTAAAACCAAAAAATCCTTAACTTTTCTTTCCAAGTGTATTTAATGAACACAACATCCAAAGTGATGGAATTAAGGATCTTTTGGGCTCGGAATCGGAACAGAAGTTGGGGTGGTTCTATATCTATACGTACCAAATTAAGAGACTTGTACACTAAATTTAGATTTTATAACTCAATTAAATCGGAGAACCACTTAAGGAGGTCTCCCTGGAAGAGTCAGGTGGTCCACACCTTGTATTATGTGAAAATATAAGTTTATGGTTGGGTGTGAGTCTCAATTAAGACCCAGAATGATGGTTTTCGTAATTCAAAGTTTTAATGAGATGAAAAACGCTGGTTACATACCAAATTGTTCGAATAGTTGGTACTATCTGGGAATTACACGCCGATTGAACGGATTTCTAAATTTCCATAACATTTAAAAATATTCAGGTGCCTGTTGACGTTGAGCCGGTTATGTAATCCTATAGACAATGCGAATTTAATTAGTCCCTTCTAATTTCCGATAAACCTGCGTACAGCGACCAGCTTGATTTCTCATAAGGTGGAACCAATAGGTCCTATATGTCGGGACAGACTCTACACTTCGGACCACCGAAACATTGATGGTCACCATATGCGGGTCTTCACAATTACTGTAATTGATTCCGTAATAACTTCAATGAATTCTTCTCTGGTCCCCATTCCTTAGCGCTACAAAATTTTCACACGGGAAATACTCCTCTGTGATAATGCCCATTTAAAATGCAGACTCATTGAGGATGAGTTAAATAATTTTTTTTAGTTTAGTTTAAAATTCCACGAACCAAGGAATCAATTATCAATTCGTGAGCGATACTATAGTTTTTGAGATTGGATTGTGTATAAGATCTTCCTGACTAGGACTAGGACTCGGACTCGGCTGATCTGATCCGCCTCATTTACTACAGGGAAGGGTTGAAAGCCTCATTAATTTAATAAGGGCCACCGGACCGAGCCAGCCGAGCCGCGGTGTACTAAAAGTGAGGAAAAAGATGATGTTGGTCCGGAAAGTAAAAAAAAGAACACCATCGCATGAGCAACTATTTATTACATTGTTAAAACTTACAAATCCAAGGAAAATCAAGCAAAAAATAAACAAGTCAGAGTCACGCCGGTCGACTTGTGTACGTACGTAAGTTGCAAACTACGGCATCAATCTTAAACTAAAATGAAGCTTAGCCATCATGGGTGGTACTGGCACCGGCTACGACTTTTTGAAAAAAAAAATCCATCAAGTTGAACCCAATTATCAGATTCATGGATTTACCTAATCCTCAAGATTTTTAACCAGCTGTCAATGAGTAAAATATATTCATTCGGTTCAAGACCCTCCAGAATCCACCAATCTTTTAAAATTGACATGTCCAAATTAATGCATTCTTGAAAGTTCGAATTAATAGCTTGGTTTCGGAGCAAAAGACTTATATTTTATAATATGACCCTAGTACTAGGGAAAAACTGCAGTAAAAACGAGTCTGAAACTCGTATTGTCGTAAAAATCAGCATATCCTCACCATAACGAAGCGGCAAGGGATGCCTGAACGACTACCACTATGAAACTACATAAAACATACATTGTGTTTTTGAAGCTACAAAAAATTCATCTAAAATCTTAAATCATTTTGTAGTCAATTGTTGTACATATACAAAAACAACATGAAACTTTAGCACACTTTTCATGTGTCTCAAAAGTTTATTATACTGACAAGTCATTAATTTTATGTTAGATTAATTACTTGTGAGACAATAAATTTTGCAGGATCTCAAATTTCAACCAGTGCAGTGCGCAGTGTTGGCCCTACCTTCCTGTTCTTTCTACATGTTAATGACCGTAGAGTAAAAAGGATTAATTGTTGAGCTAAATTGACCTGGCCTGACCTGAGTGGCACGATTTGTGGACAGAGCAGTTGGAGAGATTAATGTGGTTACATCTCAATTAGGCTTCTCAAGAATTTGCCAACGAAATTTGTATTCTGATTAAACACGTGCTTTGGCATGAGCTAGCTCTTCAAGGAGCAAAATGTTTAAGAAAATTTTACCAAGTTGTAATAAATTAGTCCGTTTGATTGTGTTTGGAATTGTAACGATATTAAATCTCGACAGGGTTCCGGAGATTGGAACGGTGGTTTGCTTCTTTCGAGCTTTAGCCAAACACGCACACGCAACTGTGAATGGACTTCTGACCTGAACAGCGGTATATAGTCGTGAAAAGGAAAAGAGTTTTGGTCTCCCTCAAACTTAGGACATGCATTTTATAATAGAGTAACTTTTAGAGTTTTAGACAATCAGGGTGGGCGAACAATTAGCGTCAAATCAATAATCTGTGTCTTTACTAAATTTTTAAAACTAAAAGTATATGTAGTTTCCAAGTGGGTTTTAGGCGAAAGTGAAACATTTTATGATGAAATATTATTAAACGGAGATCTACTAATTCTACATGGCCAAAGATATAAGTGGTATGTATGGAGTATTTCAAAAATACCTTACATAGCCAAGTTTTATCTACTAACGTTAACGGAATCTTGAATTCGCCAATTGAACAAATACATAATTATCGTTAGCACAGGGAACTGCAGACCCATATATTATTTTTGGCATAAACAGTTGATTAAATACGTTTTAAATAGATTTGTACATCTTACTGTTCGCAACGGCAGAACTTTGTAGTCATCATAGCATGCTGTTGTCAGTAGTTTCACAAATGATCAATTCCAATTATATTTCACGCCCACTCAGATACTAATCTGAATTAAAGTGATGATTAATTAGTAACTCCGGTTAAATTAATTTGGAATTTCGGAAGAATTCATGCCCATGCCCGTCCTAAAAATGAGTACTCGCATTCCTCCACGAACGTAATGTCTAGTTTAGATTCAACTATCGTGTCCTAAGGCCACGGGCATTTCCTGGGTGAAAATTGTGAATTCATCGGACTGTCATTTTTATCATTTGCAGAAAATTCTTAAAGAATGAATAGATACTTCCACCTTACTGTTAATTATTATGAATCCCACGTACTAAATCATTTTATAAAAATTCTGCCGGTATATTTTTTTTGCTCCGTTATAGTACATGATCCAGTCGCCGGTTGTTGAGGTGTGACTTTTGAAATCTCACGTCCACACCACCGTACGTACGCGTACGCGTACATACACTTCAGAATACAGAATTAGGGCACGAGACAGATCAGAATATAAAAAACAGTCACGTTGTTATTGTTACTCCAGAATTTACCCACCACCAAAGCGTCTACCTGATATCGGTATTTATTAACAGTGTCAATGTCAAGGTGCTGTATTTCTAGTACAATTTAAATTCAAATGATTACTCCAGAAAACTCTCATGCTTAGTTTGGAAAATATCATTTTTGTAGAGAAAATGGCATGCGTCCGTTTTTTGGCTACCAAAATTATTACAAAAATTCTTGTTCATCTTCCCCAATAATCTTTGGTTGTGTGACATCTATGTATCTTGTATGCGATTATTAATACTGTGATTTCTCAGAATACTAAAATCGGCTCGGGACTAAAAAAATGTCAAACATTTAATTACAATTCTACTTTGGAAAATACAGTCGAGAAATAACTTTGCCGGAGAATTTCCAATAGGACAAGACGGGACTGGGTTTATAGTTGGCATGTCTTCACTATCTTCACGCTAATTTCAATTACAAATGTTATTGAATCAAAAAATTCAATTCTTATGTTGCAAGCATTCTCGCTGCTTGCTTAGAATGTATGGACAAATTATTCAAAATGTTAACGTGCAAAATTGTAATTTAGCGTGAGGAATGTTCAACTGGGTAATTTCTCTTCACTTCACTTTTGTTCATGTGAAGATGTATTTACTTAAATTTTGTTGAATTGCTAAATCTTGGAAATCATGTTGTATGCTAATGTGAAGGTGTTTTTTAGTGTGTTAGTTTTCTCTCATCGCATATGGTAGGCGACAATAAATACTAAATGGAATGTTGCCTTAGTGTTAGTCCTAGTCCAAGTCCATTGCTTTAGCTACTCTACTACTACCTTGTGTTGTTCTTTTCTTACCGACCCTAAATTACTTGAGAAAACAAGGCTTGCCTGGTTGCGTGTTGGTTGATTAACATAAATATTAACCACAATTCACACTTGTTAACTCAAACATTTGGCAAATCGCTCTCAAACATGCTTCGCACTTTGTGGAATAATTTGACCATTTTGAGGCACATGTATGTAAGCAAATGCATGGGCAATATCAAAATTCATTTCAGTAACAAATCACCAAAGTGTGCGTCCACGGATTTTCTTGTCCAACTTGTGAATTTTTACATTTGCACTGTCCGTAGACCATAGAGTCAATTCAGATATATTTAGAATACAAATTACTGAAAAAATCAAAATTAGATTTGAATCTAGTAACACTAGAAGGATACGAAAGTAACTAGAAAAATATAAACAAAGAAATATATACATAAATGAACAAGCAATTTTTTACAACTCCGCAAATCCTGTTGTACATAATAATTGACTCGTGGCAGAAATTTCAAAATGCGGTTAAATTCCACTTCTGTACAAAAGATTAAAACTGACCACCTTGCAACGCCAATGCATCCGTTGTTCCTCCAAACAACAATAATAATATTAAGATTAACGAAGACAGAAGGGGAACGAAACAAAAAAGCTCACGTTTTTGCAATTTCCGTCAAAAACAAATGAATTTAGACAAAAGGGCGTCTTTGAAGAAGTCGTGATCGAAATGCAGTATGAAGATTTTTGCTGATGTCTTGCCTTATGTACATTAATACGTACATAATACGTATAATGTTGATGCAGGCTTCGGTAAGGAAGAAACTGAAATTGTTATTCAAAAGGAATCGGCAGGGCGAATCGGCTAACTTTGAATTTATGGGATTCGGACAGATGTTGAACGGACTTTTGGGTGTCGACGTGGACGTGCATTCTAATCAACGTCAACAAAGATTGGTCTGAGGTAGCCAGTTAAAATCTATATTATTTGTAACGTAAAAGATTACGTGGTTTTTTAGATAAAAACAGCTTCTGTTTACGTATCCACGTTTACACCTGCTTTTACTTACTTACAAAAAAATTGCTACTATAATGGTGGTTTTGGCATTTGCATATATATTATTTCAAATGAATTCCACTATAAGGGCCGCTAAAATTAAATGATCCGATCCTGAACGTAGAATTACAAGGCTTGGGCTTGAAATATTACACTTTGAGTTGATGTACTAATACAAAAATATTTTCAAAAATAAATACTATAAAATCACTAGCAATTTGTTGCTTTAGTATTATAAAAATGTAAGTCAAATATGATTTAGTCATTTTGGCAATGATTCACTCACTCGTTGAGGACATTACTTGTGAAATTCGTGGCTTTTAGTAATTTAAATTAATTTTTATTGTATAGTTTAATACACTTAAGCTAATCCAAGTAATGCTATCGTTAGTTTGGCCACAGGGTTTTACGGAATAATAAAAATATACAAAATCACAATCATTAATGGGTATTTCCCATATATCATTTTTTTCATTAACGAATAGCTGGGGATTAGTTTTTGTCCTACTGTCAGAAAAATCGCAGTAGGATCAAAGAAGATGAAGAAGCAGTTGACCACATAGATATGAATTTGTTCTAATCGAATCATCAGCATAGCGAGAAGACAGTGACAACCTGTACCACGTTCCGACGATCAACATTTTCAAACATTTTCCATTTCTGAGTCTAAAAGCAGAGTCCAAATTTTGACGTTTTAGCGTTAACATTTGTGATTGGCACACCAGACCATTCATATTGTTTTAGACTTCTTTGACCCAAGGACTATAGTAGGTCAATTTTCTCAGCAATCAGTTATGTAGTAGGATTGGATCCCATCTCAATGCTATTCCTCCCTACTTGTGGAGGACTCTTGAAATTAATTACAGTGTGACTGCAATTTATTACTGATAGAATTGATCCGGTCAGAAAATCAAGTTGGATTCAAATGAATACATACATAGGAGGAATAATGAGCTTGAACCTGGTAATGTCATTTCTAACCTTCCCAAACCAGTTGTTTAGTTACAATTGGCAAAATCTCAGTTTTTTTTTACAATTTACAGACTGAATCTCTTCTTCTACTTCTTACACGTGATTTAAGTTTGACCTTTCATGTTTTTTTTCCTAAACGTGTAAGTGCGTTTCCTATACCTTTTTGCATTATTCTGGAGTTACGGAGATATTGCACTCAAGAGAAAACTCAAGTCTCAATAAGTTTATTGTGTCAATTTTTTTACGGATTACAATTTTTTCATCACTAACGGAGAAGGCGTTAACTGGAAGATTTATGCCCAGAATTTGTATGGGAATCGATATTATTATACGGCGCTATCTTAATTATTCACTGAATAAAAAAATGTATGCAAATATTACATTACATGGGGAATTCTGACTATTTAATTATTAATAACTTCAGCCGTGGTACTCTTCGGTGTACCTGTTTGTAATTATAATGCACTAATGCAGATTCCAATCGTTGCCTTAATTTAACGACACAAAAAATTGACTACCACCGGAGGAACCAATAAACTTTTATAACACTCATCCGCCTTGCCTAATAATTACTGTCTATAATAATTCAGTAACAATAGTATTTAATCTTAAATCGTCTCTTTCCTAAGGAGCCATGATTACTTACGATCAGCTTCCGGCTAAAAATGATAAGAAATTGTAAATAATTAATAACTGGTACTGCCGAATTGCCCATGTATCTGTACGTTAAATTTTGATGAGTGCAAAATATGTGCTAATAAATTCTAATAGTCATAGACTCTTGTGATAACACCCTTTTGCATTGTTTATGAGGTGGAACAAGAGTCCACTGAATACTGATACGCTGTCAAGTATCCATCAACATTCCTCCTGTCCAAACTCCATCAAAATAACAAGTCTCTTTTGAATTAATTTTTCCAGTCATTACACTACATTCTCCCACTGCCACTGGTTATGAGTTGCTGTTGCTGCTGCTGTTGTTGCTTCTTGCCGTTGGTGGACAATTTACAAGGGAAATCTCGTGTGTAAAACTCAAATCAGGTATCAGGTGAATTTGGTCGAAATTGTATTTACTGACAAATACACAATACCTGTGCTCATGACACTCCGGGTGGTTTCTGATTAGACTTGTTTTTACATGAAAAGTAGTTTCCTTATAAGGATGACTGTATGTATACAGAAAAAAATTAAAAAAATGTTATTGTTTAGCATTTTTCATTTCAATCATCCTGGCTACTGTCCTGTCAAGACTTTTAGTGTTGTGAATGTGAATCCCGTCAAACTCGTCCAACTAGAACATTATTTGCGGCAGGCAGAAGTGAAATCCTGAGATGCAATGGAATGGATAAACGAATATCTTAGGAAACACAAAGGATGTGAGGTGTCAAAATCGATAATTATTGTTTCTTGGTTGCATGGTTTATCACTTAAATGGTCTAGAAAAAAAACTAGGCATCGTTCGTATCCCATAACACAAACAATACATACATAATCTTCTGAGTAGTTACAATACAATATCCAATTTAACTCATTATTTTTAGTCATAATTTGACTTGGCTTTTGTTTGGGTAGAGTGACCCGGATTTGATGTCAAATTTACTTTGTGTAATTGGCAATGTTTTTTATTCAACACTAAGGTGGTGTTAATGATGTCAGATTTGCATTACGTATTCATGTCACAGCCTCAATGTGATTTAGAATTTTACAAACAATACTACTGGATTCTAATTTATTAAGAGAGACAGATTACCCATGAATTTTAATATGTTTTTATATGTTCAAAACGACCAGAAATAAAGTAGGGCCTGCAAATACAGCTTTAAATTTGAGGAGTCGTTTAGTTTCATCTTACGTCAAAAAGTTTTGTAATTTGCAAAGCATTGAAACAGCCCATACATGCATGCATGCACCCAAAATTTTCTGATTGTAGTCTAGAGCGGAAATCAAACAAAATATTTAACATTACTTGTGAGCTAACAAAAAAAAAACATTGCTTGCTTGTTTTTACCCCGGATGTAATTTTTCAATTTATCATCAAGTAAATTGCTGTCCGGTCAGTCTCAAATGTATGGAACCTGACCAGACAACAAAATTTCAATTCATTGTACTTTTGTACTGCATGCTCTGCCATCTGAACCAATTATATTTTGATAGCTCGAGCCTTTTGATCAATCCTCCAGGAAATTACATTTATACGTATCTTAGGCTAGGCTAATAAAACCAACCGGTCAAAATGTAGGTCAGCCTAAGCTGTACAGTCAAGCTACGCTCCGGATGATTGCTTCACTTTAAAAAAACTTGAATAATTTGATCTTATATGCATGGGAGAAGTGCATAAGTGCATGATGATGGTGATGGCTGGCTCAGCTACCTATTTATAATCAACTTGACCACTTTTGAATCTTTGGATTTCCAGATGTTATGGATGAATGCAAATGCAAGTCCAACGCAGTGTATTAAAAAAATCCTGAGCCAGTTTTTTTCTTACTCGTAGAAAAAGTCTCAAGCTGTACTTAACTTACGGATTTCATTTCTTACGGCCGAACCGAACGACCTGTGCTGTTTTTACGTACATGTGCTTTTATGTTACTAAACTTACTACTATGTAATGCATGCACTCCCTGAGTTATTAGAGCGGGTGTTGGATTTGACGTCAATTTACATAAAAGCGCGTATATAATGTACCCGGATTATTGTAGGGCAGTTGTAAAGTAAAGCGTATAATTTAACCAAGTCTGTTTTTTTCTTATTAAATCGTTGAGTCAGACCGTTCATTTCATATGTACGTATTATCTGTACCCTTACTATGCAATAAGTAGCGAATGAAGTAGAAATTGTTTCAATGGAATAATTGGTAGACAATTACAGGTATAGGTGCATGTGCAGGTGTACCAATTCAGCAATACAATCCCAAGTCTCAATATCAGATCACATTTCTGTGTCAACTTTCGTCGTTTTGTTTTCGAAGCCAAGAATTAATGAAAAAACTCATAGTTACACTTACACTTATCAAGGAACAAAATAGTAGCATGTCAAGAAATCCAACTTGTAAGTTATTTTGGTTAGTTCCAGCTTGTATATAAATATATTTGGACTTTGAGAAATGATTTAAGTCTAAAATTGGTAGTGGAGGGTGAGACGTGAATGAATGACATTTGAAGTTTCACACGACAACGACAACCCCTCACGCCCTAACAATAAGTTCCAGATCCAATCGCTTAACCAAACCAATCCTTCCCAATGCTAACTGTCAACACTCACGACACTAAAACAGGTAACGATTTTACAAGGAAAACTCTTCGGATGTACCAGTCACAGTTCCCAGATTAGTTTCCGGATTAGTTGGAAGTTTTGATACATCCAATTGTCAAAACACATGAAAAAAGTGACATCAGCTATTTAACTTGACGAATGCTGGATAAATTACATCGATTTGAATTTGACACCGTAGCACCTTTCCTTGTCAGTGTAGAGCCTTGGATGTGGTTCGTATTGATGACTTTTAACAATACGTCAGTTCAGCGTGTTAATTCAAGACAAAATCAGCTGTCATTTTGAGGAAGACGAATGTTGTATGGTGGGGTGTTGGACTCCTGTTCAATTCTGACATTGAGGTTAAATTAGGAGACACAGAAAAGTCATTTGTTCACTCTAAAAAAATCGTAGGATGAGAAATCACATTCAAGTAAATACAGACAAGGAATTGAGTCTAAAAATAAAAGTAATTGATGAATCGATGGGAAAGAGGTTAGTTCGCTTGTGTCTCATTTCATCCCTCACGAGTTAAAGTACAATTAAATAAATCACGTCATCATGAAAAATTCTAGAAGCGCATTCTCTCCGACTCAGTTTCTGTTGCTGACCTAGAATGTATGTATTAACTAACAAGAAGATTCTTCAACTTTAAAATATTTGACGGGAGCTAATCCTAGAAGTATATAGTTGTAAAAATACACACACAAGTTGCACATTTTTAATGAATTCTCACCATGAGTGTTGGGCGATGACATTTGTCGCAAATATCAAAATTCTCTCCAGTCAAATACAGTGATAATTTGTGCAATCGATTTTCGGTGAATTCGGAGTAAAAAAAACATTGCGTAAAATAAGTACAAAATAATAAATACAAAATTAGTGAACAGTTTTCATATTTATTTTGTTTAACATAATTGTAGAGGTATCCCATATCATTTCACTGTGGTTAGGGTTTAACTCTGAAGTACGTACTTATGGTGGTGTGAGGATGCTTTTATGAAGGTTCTCTTAAGTGTTCAGCATAAAATATGTGCTATTACTATTCCGTATTTCAAGGGTTTCCGTTCAATGTTTGCAGTTTATGGACTTATAAGCATTACGGACTGACTAGTTAGCTGGTTTTAAGGTGTTGTAAGGTTTTGGAGATCTAAAGCTTTATCACTGCGGCGATTGTTATTCTTACCAATTAGAGGAAAGTGTTCGAAAATGCATCATTTATTGTATTAAGAATTGATTCCAACTTTCGTAATCCCGTACGGAGTTCGCAGCTTCTTCCGTCCAATGGAAAATACAAAAGTAATTTAAACCTGGAATTTATAAAATTGGGTATAAAATCATGTGTTCAGCGCTTGCAATAATAAAATAAATAATTCCCTTTCTGAAAACAAGCAGTTCGTTCTGTTTTCGCCCATTAATTTGCAGCCGCACCTTCATTTCAAAACTAAATCACCTGAGGTTACCCTGCTACCAAATCATACACTTTAGAATTTAGTCGAGTGCTCCGTTCTATCTAGAATTCGACATTTTTTACAGCAGAAAAATTAAAAAGGTTAAAAAAAAGACAAAACCAAAATTATTCTGGATCACTTTTGAGCTACGTACAGTAATTTTCTGTATTGTGTATTTTTTTTGCGGGTGTATCCAGTGTCCAGCGGCATAACGCTCAACGCCTCCCTTTACAACCACCTTAAAGCCCATAATCATATGGTGCTGTACAGATCAACCAGCAACCTAGAAACAGAATTGCGATTGTAGCATGTTTGTACATTATTTCTGAGCAATTGGACATGAACTCAAAAGTGCTATAATTAAGGTGCAGAACGATAATAAATTTTTCCAAAACGTAAAATATGTATGTGATAGGAAAGAACATGGGTTAAACTCTATATTTACGCAAATGAGATGATGCAGAAGAATTCAAAAGTAATTCAAATAAACATTTTCTACTTGTCCATCCATCCCTTCCCAACTCCTTGGGAATTTGGAATTTGCTGCTCACATCAGAATAAAAATTGACGGCTTGAGCCGAGCAGTTTAGTAAATACTCAAGTATAAATGAAACATGCAGCGCGAAATGTCACTGTTGTATAGAGACGGTGTCATTTACCTGACGGAAGCCAAAATGTGTCGTCTGAATACCCAGACGGCATGTTACCAGTTTCATTCAGTATGGAGAGTATCGCACTTGCATTTTCGGGTAAATTAACTTTCGCACTTTACGTTATCTTGACGCACGTGTTCTTTGGAAAGACGGCGATTTGACAGTTTCATCTGAATAAAATAGCATTATACCTAATCAACCTAAAGAGCCTTCTGTCAAAATCGATGTCCCATTTCTCGACATTGTATTGTTTCCGAACTTCAGCCAGCGAGGGTCTCCGCAAGTCTCATTCTGAACATTCAATTCTCGCCAAGTATTACCCGAAATGCTTGTTAGACTGTTAATTATACTAATCTTAGGAATTACCGGTATTACCACTTCAAGTTTTCTTGTACACAGTGTAAAAATCGAACCAGTTGATTATTTGGAGACTTCGCTATCAATTTTGGACGAGGAAGAATCATCTCACCCAGAAATAAGTTTGTGCAAAACGCGAATAATCACAAGTGACGACAAAAATTTTGTCCTAGGAGTGGAAAGACATAGTACGAAAGGAATTCGAACAAGTGTGCTTTTGAACTATAGAAATTTGACAAGCAATGTGACATTTTTTAACAAAGAATATTCTGAGGCTGACATTAATTTCTCCAGCGTTTGGGGTTCACTTCGATTTTCTGCAAATTGTATGATTGTGTTAGTCTATTCATCAGAAGATTCGGGAATACGAGACCTATCCACGAATTTATTTTTCAAGAAATTCGCGAGACCCCACAAAGACTATTTCATTTTCATTGGACCAAGGGCCACGATTGAGACTTTTGTCAACAGCGATTATTACCTCAAAAATATTAGATTCAAGTCTACTATTTCTTTCGAGGTCAGTGGAGGAGTTCCAAGTGTACAAAATGGTTGCAAGAGCAATTCGATGACCCCAACTCTAAAAACCTCCGGTAGAGACTGCCCTGACCTTTTGAAGGCTCAACATTTTCATGTATCTGCAGTGTTTGGACCACAAATGTGTAGATTTAAAAACGACGAAAACGGGAAACTAATCTCTGGCGATGGAATTTACTTCAAAATGATGGAAGAAGGAGGGAAACGATTCAATTACACTTTTAGCATTCAAACTGCATCGCATAGTGGAGCTGCACTTATTAAAGTGAACGGTACTTGGCTTGGAGCCTTTGGTGATGTTTACAATAGAAAAGCTGACATGGCTGTTACAGTGACAATATCTGCAGCTCGTTTACAGATTACAGATTGTTCAGCCCCAATGAATTGGTTAACTCGGACATTTTTCATCCGTGCTCCATCTTTAAAGACGAATTGGGAGGCATTGTTTTGGGCCCTTAAACCCGGCGTTTGGATGAGCACTGGATCCACCATAGTGATTTGTACCCCATTTTATTATTTCTTTGCAAAATTTCAACAATTTCCATTCAGGGTAAATTATTCGGCAGATCGGCCAACACTAGGTCAAGTCGCTTTCTTCCTGATCAATATCATTTTGGACCAATCGTCAAGGTTGAAGAATTGGACTGGTGGAAAGATTCGTTTACTGGTTACAATATGGGCATATTTTGCATTAATTATTGGAACATCATATCGTTCCAAATTGGTTTCGTTTCTGACATTCTTGGATCGCGAGCAAGTACCGACGACACATCGAGATCTGGCATTCTCAAATTATAAAATATTTTTTCGATCTTACAATGGATATGCCTATCGATACACTACAGAATCGAAAGATCCAGTTCACATCGCAATTTCGAAACGGATGGAAGTCCATAATACTTCAACAGGTTGTATTATCGCAGCAACCTTAACTACAAAATCTGCTTGTCTGGACTATGGATTTAGTGGTGTGTACGCTGTGTCAACCAATGCGACCCTTCAGTCAGCAGGCAGTGGTCATTTGAACTCATTCTTTAAGTCAACTGACGTAGACATTCCAATTCCAATGATTTGGGCGTTTAGAAAAGCATCCCCATTGACAGAGAGCTTTGATAAAATTATTCTTCGAAGTATGTGCTCTGGAATGCATGATAAGTGGATCCATGAAGATTTTTCGAAGAGTCAGACAATTGGAGCAAAATGGTTGAAGGAACAACTAGTATCGAAAGTGAGAGAAAAACTTACTGCAATCATGACTGATCAAAACTCTGGACCAAAATCATTAACGATGAAAAGTTTGTTTGGATTGTTTATAGTAGTCAGTGTAGGTCTGGGGTTCTCGGTTCTTGTTTTTACACTAGAATCGTTACAAAAGGGCACTAGTAGTATGTTTAAGTTTTTCAAGAGATATCGAAAAGGATCAACAATAATTGTATTGAATCGCGTATCACCGGTTTGACATTTGTAACAATTGTTGTTAAGAGGAGCGATTGTAAATGTGGAATTATTAAGATGACATTATTGCCTGAACCTAATTAAAATTCTAACGAACGAGTTTCGTAAACTGGGCCATATTATTATAGTGCTGTACCGTCACGGGTCCGGGTCCGGCCAACACAAATGCAATTTGATTCTTGGCTAAATTAATTTGGATAATTTATTTGACGATTGAAGTCCTGCCAGAAAAAATATTGACAGAATTGAACTCATCGACCGGTGTTATGTGTTATTGACTTTGATAGACTAGACAGGCCCGGCACACACGCGGGGATTTGGCACTTTAATCTTATACATCGCTTTATTTTTGGCACATTTTCCTTGCATGTATTCAATTGGATAACACCTTGTCATTCCGATCTGTAATTGAGCTCCCTTCCATTTGTTTTGCACCTGTAAATAACCGTTTTACTCAAGTAGTGGCTGGCAACAACATGATTTGGGCGAAAAAGCAGCAACTTCAGTTTTAGTGAACTGCAGCGAGCAATTATTTAGATTCGTAGGATTTTATATAAATTGATCTGATGGATTAGCATTTGCAATCCTGCCTAGTATAAGTGGACGGATGTCATAGTTGAGCACATTTTAAAATTCAATGTTGTAAGTAGTAAAGCGAACAAGTGTTACTGTAAGACAATCAATTCGTGTGAAAGTACGTGTGAAAGTGATCATGAATGAACACTGATCGTTGTCAATCAGTCATGCGTATTTACGTTCAAACCTTCTACACTGTTCTATATAATTTTAATTACCACACCAACAACTTTCTGGAAGAAAAGTTTCAATATCCATATCGATCCGAAGTCCTATTTTGAATCTACCCAACTAATTTTGAACAAAAAAGGAATTGTCACTTTTACACACCGAAGTTGACTCGTGCAATACTAGAATTATTGCAACAGACCTGATCGGTTTCAACATAAACCCGAGTAAAATTTTGATTCGAACAAATGTGTTGTTTTTCATTGAGAAACCTGGAAAAGGTGACATTTTTTTAACAAAGAATACGATGAAAGGGACAACCTCTTCTCCATCTTTTGGGGTTCTCTTCGATTGTCTTCAGATAATATTATTGTCCTAATCACAAGTTTCGAAGCCTCTGGGATGAGAAATCTCTCCACGTCTTTTCGAAAAAAAAGGCTGGCTCGTCCACACAGGGACTATTTTGTGTACTTCGGCCAAAAAGTTGTAATACTGAATTTTATTAGCAGTGACTACATTAAAAACTTGCGATTCAAATCCGCTATTGGTTCTCAAAATAACGGATTGGTAGGACAGAATGGACGGTTACGGGGTGAACGGTTATAGGGTGAACGGTTACAGGGTGAACGGGTACAGGGTGAACGGTAACACCGTGAACGGTTGCTATTATTGCGAAATACGCCAATCATTCAGCCCAGTTCGACTAAATTGATTCTTCAGTGACATGATGGTAGCTGAACAAAATCTTGGCACTTGGACTTGACAATAGTGCATATTTAGACATCGCCTGTCGTTCTACCCTTCCACCTTCACCCGGGTTTAAATTGCTTCTATGTGGCTACTGTTTATGAGTGAAATCCATTTGTAAAATGAGGTGTCACTTTCGGGGCCAAAAATAAAGTTTGGATATTCAGTGTGCCAGTCTCGAGAGCAAATGACGACACTCTTAAACTATTTAATTTAACCTGAAATATTTTTAAAACGGTTCAGTTGTTGGGGTTCCTTCTTCTTTATGCTGAGCAATTACAAAGTGATTTGTACATTATTAGAAATATTTTTACTGTAGGAGTTGTCCGTGCGAAGGTAGCGCAGTATTTTACTGAATCTACTAAAATTAATCCTTCAAGTGTCTTGGCGGGCTATTTTTAGTGGAATCTTTAGGTAACGAACTCTTTATGCAATTTTTGTTTGTTATAAGAGAATTTCGCTAGACTTGGCTCTCATATTCTCCAAATGTTTTACATGTTATATCAGTTTGGACGTATTTTCTATAAGCAAAAAGAAAAAGATATTTAGAAATCCGTGAGAGTCCCTTCGGAATATAGATTGGGTTTACATTTGGTTTCTGCTTTGTTAAACAGTTGAATTTCACACTTTTCAAAGCAGCCTCGTCAAGAAGTTACGAACCAACATGTACATTACGTTACAAGCTACAACATTGACTCCAGATGTTGCGGTCTAATAAACAAAACTGTCAGTCAGTCTCAGTCCAAAAAGTTGGACCAGCAGGTGTGATGTTTATTTCCTTGAGAAAAATGTTCAAATGCAGATTTTTTTTTCTGCTTCTATTGAGTCTGCATGGACTTGGTCAATAAATTAATCCTTGTCTCTCTGTCAATAAAGATTGCGAATAAAGACAGTGAAATTTTTCCCAGATTGCAAATCCAATTACTACATGCATAGTGAAGATGGCTGATCAGAGTTGCACGCAGATGTCTCAATGTCTGGATGTCACTTCAGAACAGGAGCTCTGAGTGAAACCGTGGAATGGGTTGACAAGATATTATGACATTTCAGAATGTCAAAACAAAGGACCGTCAATGCCGCAGCTGACATGAGTTACACACTCATTACATGGAACAGGACAGAGTTGTCAATCCATTTTATATTCTTGTTCTTTGACTACTGGTTAGTTAAGTCATTCAACCGATGCTACCCGCCTTGAAATTGCTTAAATAAATGTGAATCAAGTAAATGAATAAAAAAATTGCAAATACTGAGGGAAAAAAGAGTTGCAACCCATCCAATGTACATATATAGTAAGTACTTTTTAGAATTACAAGAGAATTTGGCTGTCTCAACTATATGGTCGCCTAGCTCAGCTGGTCTATGTAGTGGAGATGGGTTTGACGTTTGACTCTAACTATGGCGAAGTGTAAATTAAAATTATGAAAAGTTCTACTTCTACTTGGCGATTTCGTCAATGCGACAGTCATATAACAATTCGAAAGGAACCGATAAATATAGAATTCCTGTTTCCAGATTTCATATTATCCTGAAGAGCCACAAAAATACCAAATACAAAATTCTTTAGCGCGATTTCCCAGGATTTTGGACTAAGAGTGACTAAGATGAGAGTCTTGAGTGGTTCAACGTAAGGCTGTTGACATCATGCAAAGTCCCGAATGTGAAACAATCAAAGAGAATTTTTATATTTGAATTTGTATATTTATGCCAGTGCTGCAAGAGCTGCTCAAGAGGTTTAATTTGTAACTTGTCAACCATTCTGCACTACCACTGTGTAAAATATTGCAAGGTATTGTCAATTTATTTCTAGGTTTCAATGCATCTGTGTCCGTGTCCGTATTTCGAACTCATTTTTCAAAGTCACATTTTGTTGAATCCTTGTTCATCTTACTTTTCTTATTTTACACAATCTTATTAATTTTTCTTTAGGTGAGTACACGGGAGACAGATAACCCAGCCTGACAATATTGTCGAACCTTCGAGTTCATCATGGGTTGACAGTCGATGGATCTTTAAATACATCGATCTCTTATAGCTCACGCTATCATAGGTACCGATCCTCTCCTTGTGTCGAAATTGCCCTCTCGTCTATATAATTATACTAGAGATAGTATTTATATTTAAAGTTTACAATTAATCTTCCACTGTGATTCATTTCAAGTAACTATTCTAGTCGTCAAAGAATGGGAAGGTCTCACCTTGAATTCTACTTCCAAAATGTTTCGTCTACCAATTTCCTTCCAAGTACAATAAAGATATTGATACAACTACGTAAACTGAATCTTGACGGTAACGCAATGTCAAACTCGTCACGTATTTTGTAAGGAGAATGGAAATCTTTAAAAATGGCAAAGGGAAAGTACTCCTAGAATACTCTCAGACCTTCTATAATGTACCAGGCATGCCCGATTGGTCAAACCCTTATTATTGCGAAGCGGCCAGAACCGCTCTATTGCAATGGACCGAATGTTGTAGAGTTTTGTGTCCGAATTACTGCACTGCACCTTGTTAGTGACGACGAAACAACAGAAAAAGTTGGTTAGCTATGTTATGTCTCAGTAAATTATATCGTGTGGAGTTAGTTATGAATTGTGATCATGTCAAGTTATAGGAAAACCCACCAAGGAGTCTTTTGTATTTTTTTTAACTTAGCCCGGTCGGAAAGAAGCAGAAATCGGGTGCTGGCTGGTGCTGGATTTGAGTTGCTTATGTAATGATAAAGGTCTTATCTTGAAGAGATCCAAGGGATTTTAAATCGGCTGAGCCTGAACGCAGTAGTAGAATAGTAGTTGTAGTGCAAGTGCAGTGTAGTAGTCAGAGTCAGGTAAGGGAGCGAAGACGTGAACAAGATTAGTGTCTGTTCTCCTCGGGATAATCATCCATAAGGAAGGAAAGGAGAACCTAATGTTATTTGCATATTTTGACAGAGAGAGATGAGGTTTACGAGTCCCGAAAAACCACCAAGTGGTTGTAAAAATCTTTTATAGTCAGGCACACTTGGGTCCTTGTTTCTGTACTGGAGTAATAAAAGGATTGAGCATTGCATTTTCAAGTGTAAGAGAAATTTGTATATATTTGTAGTAACTGATTGCGCAGTCAAGGCATCTTTCTATGTATTATTGCACAAACACAGTTTTTTTTTACCTCGAAAAATTTTCTTATCAAAATTAACTGTGATTTCTGTCGTATGTAATCAATCGAAAATTGATTTGTTTTAATTTAATGGGATCATCAAAACAGGAATGACTCCTCGTCATAAAAGTACACTCCATCCATATGTCGCACGTTCCGTTGTCAATAATTTGTTTCAATTTCTTTTAACCCATCAATTTCCCATAAAATCGTTGAGGAAAACGACTCAAATAAAATCATTTTATGAAGCAGTTTTTATTTTTTCAAACCAGTTTGATGTGCTGTAATCAAATTGGCCTAGGCGGATGCAGATTTTGAGTACCTATTGAGTGTTGGTGCTTGTTTTTGTTTCTGTATCACATTACATTCTACAATAAGGTGTTTCAATATTGCATGACCCCACATTACATCCAAAGTCCGAATTTTTCAGAAAATGTGAGATATACATTTTTGTGAGAATTATAGTTACTCGACTGATCACCTAAGCCGGACCGCAGTGGGGCAGATTCTGGTCCAGAAATTTCCTCCGATAATCTGAAATTGTAACAAATAAGGTTGAAGGTCTAGGAAGTATGAACCACCCTATAACGTAATGATTCTCATGTATTGTATGACCGATGACTGAATTGTTTATGAGGTTGACTGGTGAGTGAATTTGTCTTTGAACATTTTTAGTGTCCACTCACGAAGTCACTCTATGAAAGTATGCACGGACTGGACTGGGTGATAGTGATAATAGTTAGTCCGACAAGACCCATCAAACTCACGAAGACAAGACATTAACACGGAGATGGACTTGTAGAAAATAAAAAGCCTCTTTGCTCCTCGTGACAAGTTCTCGTCATCTACTCTTGTCATTCCATAGACTTGACCCAAGATTTTGCTCTTGATAATGTCTCATCAAACGATTAACTACATTGTTTACGATACAAAGATTTTCTTCTAGTCCCGTCCTCCGCTCCGACTGGTCAGTCAGTCACAGTCTTGGGTTTTTGTTTTGTAATGGATCTGCCACGGCGGTATCCTTGTTTGTAAAAGTATGATTATTTTACAATGACATCACCAATAAAATTGAAGTCGCCGCCGCACCCAGAACACAAAAACAGATTTTACTTGACGGGTGAAAAAAAAAGGACGATAAAAGATGTCGGTCGGGAAAAAGGGTTTTGAACTTTCGGGGCTATGAGATAGAACTAGAAATAATCTTGGGCGGATAAGTGGTTCGGTCACTTTGACTAATTTTCAGATGACACCTGCGACATCAAGAAGACAAAAATAAGTCAGGCAAAACGCTCACATATAATCTGAAATGCTGATTGTATAATTCATAGTTCATTGAATACACTGGTTGACATTTAGGTCAATTTAGTCTTTAAAACACTAGAATTACCCAAATAGTTGACAGCTGCAAAACACATATAGTACAACATGTTTTGTATATTGTAGAACGGAAATTGCACCATTAAATAAATAATCGCTCATATTTTGTCGTTTAACGTTCTTTCTAGCGTGAAAATTACCATGCATAGTTTCTGTTTCAATGATTTATAGAGTGCAGTGTCCAAGAATAAACTAATATGTCATATATGTTATGTAGAGCAAAGGATTTTGCGTGTTCGTGATTTATTACAAACAGAAAATGCTGTTTTTAACTCAAGTGTACGCAATTCGATACAAAGTCCTTTTAAAACATAGCTTTCATTCTACTGTATATTATGGCTTAATAATTGCATTCTTTAATTGGTATTTCATTATAGCGTTGGAACGATTGCGTTAGAATTCGGACACAATTTGGAAGTAAGTAATGTCATAAAGTAACGTTTGAATACGAGTGCAAAACTGAAAATCTTGAACTGCTATTCACTGCGGCAAAAATATTGGTTCGTTTTAGTGATGAGTACACTTTATATCAGTGGTTCGTTCTAAGGGAATTTACAAAAACAATCCAAATTTCTTGTAGAAATATAGGATTCTAAATGTGTAGTATTTTGAACACCTTGGGTTTGTTTATATTTGTGACGAGATTTCACCCCTACTCATTCTCATCAGATGTGTTTTGTCCAGTGTTTGCTTTCCTAAATTAAAAATGCAGATTCTGTAAGAGGATCTATATGTTGAACAATTAAGGTTTTCAAATAATTTTCAAAATTAATGTGGCGTAGCAAACTGCGAGTAAACATGTTTGTTTTAACAAACAATTTTGAACCTGAATGAATACTTACGAAATACGTCATACCCGCACAAATAAATTGTTTTCAAGTAGACCTCAACCATTTATAGCAGGTGACCTGATTTCCCACAATCTTTCAGTGAACGTTATGAATGTTTAGAATTTCTGAAAATAGTTTGTCCTATCTGCGCTGCGGATGAAGCCTTCACATTTGTGAAACACACAATTCTTTTTAGTGTGATTTTGTCTTTACATGTGAGAAAGGCCCCTTGTTATAGTTTCATACGCACGTACGTACGATCCAAGCTGTGTCGTATTTTATTTTCTTGCAATAAATGCACCGTAAAGGGACGTGCCAGTAATATTAGTGATGGTAAATGGCAGTGGTGATGAATATAAACGGCCGGCCGGCATGCTGTTGCGGTTGGTCGGATTTCCTGACCGTGACCTCTAATACGACAAAAT
>JAQGCB010000189.1:0-28678 GCA_034698835.1 Protaphorura tricampata
CTTTGGAATATCACGCTAATAAAGAATCAAATCAAATCAAATCAAATCAAATATATATTATATATTTCCTCGAAAAAAACACTCTGGAAACTCGAAAATCTTTATCGCGCTTTCCTGAGATGTCTAATCCGTTTGTAGATAAATATTTGTTAGACGAGTTACTAGGTAAGGTAAAAAGTAGATTAGGTGACCAACATGCGACAAAATCTAAGATTATAAGTTTTAAACCATTTACACTCTTCCAATTTCCGCTCTCGCGTTTGAAAATTCTCCCAAAAAGATTAATAAAACTATTCCTGGAGGTCCAGCAATTAAGTAAATTCAATTTGTTCCAAATTCCAAAACATTTCGTATTAAAAATATTTCAAAGAATTCGTGTTCCTTCTGAGTACGGAGTCATATTTCACCTTTTTTTAAAGGCATCTTTGTAACCCTCGTTAGTTGAATTTTATATTGGCTCAGATTTTCTATTTCTAAAGTATTGACACTGCGTACTACCTGTCTGGGGTGTAAAGCCACATAAAATTCACTGCATCGTTTGGCAACAATTCCACTTCCATCCATCCAATTGTCTGACTGCTGCTGCATGCAATAAGTGCATGGCATGAGAGTGAAGGAACATTACCGTTTACATTCCCGACCGAGGATTTTCGAATTTATTGCCAGTACTATAAATTCGTGCAACAAACATCAAATATGTAGCTCGTTGTGTGTGCGTTGACGTTGGAGGTATTTTTTTTCTCTCTTCGCATCCCTTGGATTTTTCTGAGGAGGGACAATTAGCGTGATGAGAGAGCGGAGACGAAATACCTAGTACTGTGCACACTTGATTGCACTTTATGCAACACCTGAGGTTGGTTGAGTGACATCACATAAAATCCACAAGGTGACAATCTCATCCTTCCCTTCTTGCTCTATTTTTATTACTTTACTACCTGTCTTCCATATAATACTCACATAGTCACACTACTACCCTGTGTCTGTGTGGCATGTGAACTTTAGAAATAGACAACACAACTACTTCAGCTGTACGAAAACGTATGTACTTCTATTGAGCTGAATTCAACACCTTGTTTTTGCTCAAATTGTCTAATACAGGAATTACGAATTCGTCAGAATCTTGTCTGGTCTGAAAGTCTAACCCGGTTTATCTTATCTGTTCGGATTCCGCTGATCAAAATTCTACGGAAGAACGTTAGAGACCCACAATATGGGTCCAATTTACATGAAAATGTGCTCCTTTGAAACCATACAGCTAAAATGCCTTATAACTTGTAAGAATTTGAGTACGCCGAAAAAGAATTGCATAGTAATTATCATGGTCTCGTTTGTTTATTTGACTCGTTGAATTCCACCAATTCACTTATATCATAAATACTTAAATTAAAAAATAACCACTAGTATTATATTTATAATCGGTTCAGCTCAGACGTCAATCACTAGACAGATCCGGGAAAATCGGTTATCTGAAACATTCGATTGGAATGGGGTACATAGGATGCGGTTCCCCTTTCTTTCTTTCTGTGAGAACTTTACTGGATCCATGGAATTGAGGATGTGTGTTGTGTATGATGAGAATGAATGATTGATTGACATGGACGTGTACGTGAGGGAGGTGTACCTGTCCATCCAACAACAAAAGAGTCTTTTGGATTCTGTCACACTCTCATGAGGAACAACCTCCTCGTACCTCTACAGTTTACCAGTTTCGGTGTCCTTTCTTGGAAAAAAGGAGTCAAAAGCCAAGAATCCAAATTTGTATCCAGCTGAGTGGGCTCAAAAAGAACAAAAATCACCCACGACTAAAGGTCAGGACTCAGGAGTACATCGGATCGGCCGGCTCCTTGAAACAATACCATGACTTATTGTTTCATTACAAGTGCGATGAATTACGTGTGTGATGTGCTTATTTGAGCATGTTATTGATAAGCAGAGCTAAATATTTGTTTCAATGTGCATTACAACCTGTTTATGAGGACCATAACCGGGAGGGATGAGTAGTAAGGCTTATTAGGTTGTAAAGTTCAGTTGCTTTTTTGTACTGCTTTTAAGTTTTAGCGATTTTAAATAAACTGCAACTGCACCTCAGCATTTGTGTGTTTTTCTCCATTAATTTTTAATATTTGTAAGTTTCCCAGCAGATTTTCATGAGGGATTGGGTTGGAACATGTCCCATACACGATTTCTGTTGTTTCCTTTCTGTAATTGATTTTAAAGTGAACTCTTAATTTTCCTTCCTGTATTTTCTTTGACATCCATGGGTTGTTCGAAACATACCTGTAATTGAGTCAGAACAACAAAATGTTTTGGAAAATTCATTTTACATAACATACAATGAGATTTAGCTCGGACAGGTAAATGAAATAAAAGGTTAAGAAAATTTAGTACATGTGCCGTGTACGTGAAGCTAGTTTATTTTGTGGATGTTGGAGTCTCGTACAGGTTGACGTTGACGACATTGTAGGTACAGTTACTTATTTATGGCCCTTATAAAGTAGATAGAGGTGTAGAGAAGGGTATCCATCACACTTTCATAATAATACGTGTACGTGTACGTGGATATTCTCAGGTAGTTAGAACACAATAACATGCAATACATGTTATCCAAAAATCACAATACAAATATTGAGTGGGCGAGATCCCTTCCATACTGTTTTTCAACGTGTTTTCCACGGCGGCGACAGACGAAGAGAAAGTAAAAATCCTCGTGAATGTTAAATATATACTTACAAGGAAACCACTTGTCTTGTAAAACTCACACCAGCCTAAAATACTCAATGATAGTCTTTTCAGGTGTTCTGGTCACGAATCTGAAGGTGTAGTCGGCAGATGAATGATATTATTCCATATTACTAGTACAACTGACACCGATTCGGAGACATTCCAAAAAAAATACCCGAAGGATATTCAAACATTGGAACAAAACTGGGTCATAAGATAGAACTTTTCTACCCAGATTTCACTTTAAAAGTAGTTTCCTTCTTAACTACAAAAGTGTTGTCATTACCGAGGACAGCAGCGTCTGTCGGAGTTACGTACAATACAATTGTCCAGTCCCAACATTACATTTACGTACATGCAACTTCATTTCAAGGATAAAATCACTTAATTACAATATATGAGTACAAAAAGGAGTCACACACAACGTATTCACACTACAACACTTCCACAAAAGGATTGGAGTTTGTTTGCTTAGAAAAATAATGATTGCTGAAACTAGTCCCTAAAAATATATAGTTTTTGTACAGTAATTACATATGGTCAAGTGTTCCAGTCGCATTTTTGGAAACCACATGTTTATCACATGAATTAATTATAGAATCTTACACGCATCCAGTTTTTGTAAGGAATAATTGTTCCTTTCGGTTCTACTATGATAAAAATTGATTGTCCTAAAAATAAAAGAAAAAATTGAGTGAATACTTCAAAGGACTGCTTCACACGTTGTACCACTATGATATGATACGATGGGCTCATGTTGTGCCTGAACATTTTGCAATTAAAATTGAATTGTACTACATGTGCCGTAGAATACTACTATAGTGTGATTCAAGGAATTTGATGTGTCGGAAGAAATTTGAGCAAAAGTTTACATTTGACTAGAGGCAGTCGGAGCAGCTACATATACATAGTCCTACTTCCGAGTGCCGATTTTTGTATGTATGTAATGTAATATGTAAGGCACTAGTATTTGAGAGGAAGGAATGAGTGAGCGGATGTCTCGTTTTCGACTTGTTCGGCGTCATGGACTGAACAAGAAGTTGAAATGGTTATAGTTCTTCTTCTTCTCTCTGCATTCCTAATTTTAATATGGAAGTCGAATCATGAACCTCATTCTGATCCAGAAGAATCTTCACATCACCGAACACAGCGTCCAGACCAAAGTTAAAACTAATGGGAGACAACTTATTACACCTTCTTCTGTCTCTCTCACTCTAATAACAGAATTTTGTCTTCCAAGAATTTTCTGGGTATTCCAAAAGTCCCAGGTTATTCCAAGAATTCTCTGTTAGTAGATTCGGGGATTTCCTTCGCTATTAATTTTTATATATCATGAATGCATGAACACACACTTCACTTTGCGAACCAAGTCAAAATTATAATCTTGCGTTTTGTACTGAATATCGAGCATAAATGATCACATGAAAGTTGATTTCGGACAAAACCGACTACGTGGGGTACGGCGGTATTTTGAAACACTCTGTAGTGATTCGGAAGTTCTTAATTCTAAATAGTCTACACAGACATTTGGGTGAAAGAAGGGAGCCATCCGAGAAAATGAAAGGGCGCTGTGCACATACGAAGCTAGGACTTTCTCCCGTGTGTACGTGTATGTGTGTTAGGGCGAGTACGTGTGTCATGGCATGAGCCCAACGTCTTTCGTCGTCGTCGTCCTCTCGTGTGTCTAAGTCTAAGTATGTAGACGGCTAATATGGATGGTAAAAATTAATATGCATCAGTGGTGAATCTGCATTTTCTTTTCTCTCCACTACTACTACTCGTTTTCCCCGTCAACCAAGTCTTAGCCACAGCCACAATATTGATCAGGCAGGCGTTTGCACAAATGTGCTCAGAATAAAGTTCATTTTCTTTCCTCTTCTTCTCTCCTCTGTCTCTCTATACAAATAAGCTATGCAAATTCTTCTCATTCTAATACAGAACAAGAGTACAATGCTGCTAAAATCTAACCCTTCAGAGACTAGACTTACACACTACAGAGCTAAGACGTATAACTTCTATCCTAAGAAATGTCAATTCTGTGTCCACCGCAGTAATATTTGTGTATGACATTGTACCAGTCAGGCCAGAAGTTCATTTCTGTTCTTTTCAAGAATTTCATGTATTAAAAAGCATATGTTTGCTACTTATATAATTATTACACTGGATGAACTTTATCATTATGACTTTTTTTTGTCTCCGCTTTGTCCGGTGTGACCAATACATTAAAACTACAAAATGAGACTATACATAGGTAAACCCAAGGATTTTTCAGCTGATTGTGTTGTAAAGACAATTAACCAATGAAAAATCCTTGGGTAAACCCTTGTATCTGTCTGGACATCAGAAAAATCTGAGAGTACATACACTAGCATGTAATAGCGTAATCACCCGGGTGTCACACACGTGGAAAAGTCCAATGTGATCATAATTCAACACAACAGCTGTATCATGATGATTACCAAAGCGCGACAGCATTGTGTATCACAATATGCTCATTTTCTTTGCAGCAAATTATTGATCTCAAAATAAATCTCAATAAAACCAAACCTAAACCTTTAAAAAGAATTCAAAGCTCGCGAAACTTTTGTTTCCATTAGGATTTTGGTGTAAAAAAGTGTTTCGCATATGCAACTTCTTGTTAAAAATATACCTGTGTTTACATCAGACCATTAAAAATAAAAGTGGAACAGAGCGTACGGTATGGGTGTAAAGTCAATATCATTAGGAGATAGGATTCTCTCTGAAATGAATTTAGAGAATGTAAAATTCCAAACCAGGACAAAGCGGTCGGGTCCGTAATAACATTAAAAAACCCAACCAAATATGTTCCAAAATTCGTTCAAGTTACGCATTACATTGTCGTCCAAACTGTAAAACCATAATAAAACATACAATTCTTCTTCCGCAAATAGGTACCGTATTTTTCCTCACCGATGTAGTACTATTTCAAAAATCTCTAGTCCGCATTAAACCTAAACCATGTCAAGTCAAGTTATATTGGTCACTCTTAAAAGATTTCCGTTTTTCTCATGTAAGATTTATTTGACTCTGTACTAATACTCCACTCCACTCCACTCCAATAATCAACCCAAACAAGAATTGGTCAAGACAGAGGTTTTACGATTGACACTTTATGAGAAAGGAGGTAAGAGTCCAGAAAACCAAAACAGTTCACCTGTCCATCAAAGATCACCTTCCTCATGTTTAACTTTGTCATGGACAGGTAGTAGTACTCGTACTACGTATGTACACGTTGTACGTACATAAACATACACAAGAAGACCCGCAGGTCCCTGTCTTCAAAGATTCACTCCACTCCATTGTTACCTTGTATCTGTACATTGTTAGTAAAAGTCCCCTCTTAACACAGGTAGGGTATTATATGTATTATTGCATCTCTTTTCTGTCCTCTTCATTTATTACATACACTTCTGTGGAGTACAGGTAACTAACTATAAACCTTGTTGGATCCGACCGAAGGACTCACACACGTTTCTCACATCTTCACAATCTATCTCCAAAAATCTTTTTTGACGTGAGACACTGTTGTGTTCTGTATTCTAGTGTTTACTGGACAGTCCAAGTCGGAAAAAGAATATAACCTAACTGTCCATCTGATTGTTTCTGCAGTCTGTGGGGCTTCTGAGACGACAGACCCAATTTTCACCCGTGTAAACTTCACGTGCCGGGAGACTCACACAGAAACGGTAGAACTACATATGTGTTATTCTTACTTGACACGTTCCATCCAAACGACATTAGTTTCTACTTTAACCTTCCAATCCAGCTCAAAGTGAAATTGAGTTCTCACATATAAACAATTAAGTTTATTAGAGCTCAGCTCCCCGCATCCTCGCTTCACGTTTCATCCTCCACATGAACAGAAATTATTCGTGGCAGGTTTTTAAGATTTAGAAAACTTTCGTGTGCGGAAACAGAGATAAGTTGAGAAGAAATCTCGACGAGCCGAGAAAGTCGGGTTTGCCTCCGACGAATTACACCCACTTGAGACAATCCTGTCAAGAAACTAATCATACATTTTCGAAAAAGATTAGAAGATAGAAATTTTGGATTCGCACTAAAGTATCACATTACCCTGATTCGCGGACTCGTTAAGAACATTCGATATGAACCTACGTAAATACAACATGATATAAAAAAACTGTCTTGGCACACAGTGAACTACCATAAATCGCATTTGCAGTTTTTCTCATAAAAATGTGAGATTTTGTGATGCCGGCGTGTGCAAGTCGATCATCATCATTTTGATTTAACGAGGCTCTCTGTCTGACTCCATGTAATGTGTGTGTGTGATGGGAGACTTTGACACGGTTAAAAAGTTTTCGTCGACTATTTTACCTGACTATGACTATGTATTTGTGACTTTGTGAGTGATAATGTTTCGTAGAGAGAATATTTTATAATCAGGCGTGAATACTGAGAAGAAAAGAAGAGCGTCAAGTCATACACTCAAGTGTGAACACAAGAACAAAATTCTAGGCCGTTTGACAATAAAACAGGTAAATAAACAACATGCTTACTACACTTAAATATTAAAAGGCTACTTTACTATTTATATATACGTATGAGAGGTACACAGTATAACTATGTATTTATGACATGTATGATCATGGTCTACGTATTTAGCAAATCCTCACACGACACATCATCATATTATCATCAGTACTCGCGCGGAAAAAAGTCCTATATTTATTGTCCTCGAGAATGGGATACGCATAAAAAGTTTTTATTAAAGAAATGTGTATGAGAAATCACTTCTTGACTCGATAAACTGGTGAGGAAAACTTGACATGGAGATTTACCTGTTTAAACCGAGTGACATGAGTACATTTGTGTGAATATGCACACAGTGTATGTGTATGTGATTTGTTGTAAAGTCATATATCTTCTGGGTAATGGGACACATCCGCTTCTCAAAACTTTTTTACTGAGAGGGTGCACAATTTTTATTGCAATCACACCACTGGAACTCTATATCTCCTCCATGACCAACACAGAGTCTACCTTGATGTGCTAAGTAGGAAAAACTTTCTGTGAATAGAATTGTAATTCAGCCAGAAACATGTTTTAGGCCACGAATTAACCACGAAAACATTTTCCTGTGGAAAAGAAATCGTTCAATTCAACTTTTACTCCATAATTGAGCAAATAAATTCATTCAGTACAAGTTATTCAGTTTTTCAAATGAGACCTTTCACACCAACTCCTATTTTTACTAGTTTACACGTAATTAAGAAATATAAATAGTTTCTTCTCTCTTATTTTGAAAATAACATTGTTTTAGACACAGTTAAAAGTGACTACTCACCGTAATGAAAACTTAGAGTCTGTTCTATCGGACAGTCTCTATTGGCCAATCATGATTTCACTTTTAGTCCGAAAGGTTTCCCAAAAGTTTTGAAACGAGAGAATACCAGTTTAAATACATATTATAACGTTTTTGGAACGTGTAAGCTTTTTGGCAACTTTGGAAAACAAATGTCCATGAAATAAAAAAATCGGAAGAGCTTGACTTCGCACAAGCGATTGCTAGTCCAGAATTACAGATGTCCCTTTGTTCTTAACGTAGGAATAAACGAGTACATGAATGATGCTAAGTTAATGTACCTGGGTGTACATAAATTAAATGAATTTCCAGTATAAATATTAGACTTGGTTCATTCATGAGTACTCACGTTCAGTACTAGTACTATTCATGCAATTAGAATAAAGTTAAATTATGTTGGGCGGACTGACGAGGACGAGGCGAGGAGTAAAGAGACTAGGATAGGAAATATTATGCACCTAGTATGTTATTTAAATGAATGAATGCACGTGAGAAAGGAAATTCAAGTTAGGTATTAAACCTTTAAAATGGAAAAGAGGGTTGTGAACGTGAATGTGAACGTGGGTAGTTTAAAATAAGAGAAACTGGAGAAAGTAGTGTGTAGAAGAAGAAGAAAATGAGGGAAAGGCAGAAATGACGTTCTGTGTTATGTACGCGCGTCTAACGTATGACGCTCACACGGACAACCGTGTATGTAAATGGGGCGTAGTAGACGAAGAAAATGGAAATGAGGGAAGACAAGGGAAAAGAGAGGAGAAGTAGAAGAAGAGTGAATGTCTATGTGTGTGGAAGAAATTAATGCAAAAGTAATTCGGAAGGAGAAAACAGGGAGTTCACCGGGACTAAGTCTAACAAGGGAACTATCACCCATGCTAGTTCACTTCACACTTCCTTCCTCACATATTTCTGTACATGCACTTTTACATCCCTCTAAATCAGAACACGTGAAGGGCTCGTCCGTCAAAATCGTCAATCTTAGATATTACACCAATGCTATGACGAGATTTAACATTGTCTAAGATAGATTACCTTGCATAATAGGTGCGACTATATTTTGTTCCGATTAATCACACTACCGAAGGGTCTCCCTTGTAAGTCCCAGTTCAAAATGCATGCATGCCTTGTCTGAGCATCTGTACATTCAGAATTTCAAGCCCAAGAGCATGCATATACATGATTTCTGCGTTACGTTTTACTTTCCACATTTGCATACATGCATGTATGCTAGTACAGCACATGCACATGGGGTTTAAGTCTAGGGAAACAGATGCATAGAGAAAGAGGCATGGAAACAGGGAAAGCTGTCGTTATGTTGCAGTCCATTTGGATTTGGATTTGAGGTCAAATGTACGTATGGATATGACCTCGTCCATATGAATTTGTATTTCTGATATTTACGTTCTTACATCATTGTGGCGTCATTGTCTATTGCGCATGAAAAAACTGTTACTTCAAGAACTGAAATACTTCTATAGGTTACATCTCAGAAATGATAAGAAAAACTTGATGTATAAACATACATGAGACTATAATTATTATACAAACCTGGTCGAATAAGTTTTGAACTGGTTGTAGCGATTGCATAGTGCCTGCAAATATATTGTACTAAATTTTAAAAAGCACTCTGACTTGAATTAAAAATATCTCCGGATTCCATAACAAGTGATTATTAGATACAACACCATATAAAGTACTTATACGTAGAAGGCATTCTGTTTTAGCATAGCGAAACGAGCATCCCTCACGTCGCTTGTTTGCTACTTGCTACTTGTTTGGATTAGGCTAAATTTAGAACTCGCGCATTCTCTGCAACACAATGTCATTTCAAACATTGGTTATCATTCAACGGATGTACTTAATTTCTTTAGATAATTAAAATAAAAAAACAAGCCCGTGATTCAGAGAGTATGGAAATCAAATGAAAATAAACATAGACTGCAACATGTAGGGACTACAGACAGGGTATGGGTATGTTTGAGAAAAGCGGGCATCATTTCTACCCGGGTAGGACGGAGACGGGTGAAATAATCAAGCCTTTTCCTCTCTCATTCCATTCCTACGACCACCACCACCACCCAAGTAGTAGACAAAGCTCAGTCAGAGTTCAACTCCTATAATCTCTGACAAAATAATTAATCCCACACGCGCTCTCCGCTTGTACTCTCCAATGCAATGGAAATGGGGAGAGGGCAGGGAAGCAGGATAAGGCAAGGGAAGGCAGGAAGAGGAGAAAACTTGGACGCGACGTTACACACGTTATTGTCACACTTCCCACTCTCATCTCTTGGAATTTACCAAACGATTATACCCCATTCGAATACATTTACAAACTATTCTGTCTATGTTTTACCCCTTCCTCAACACCCATGGAAGTCCTGGACTGTACTTTCCGTTTCTACTTTACACATTTGCTTTTAAGACGCGCAAAGCTTGAGTGTGTAGTGTGTAGGGTCGGGCGGAAGAAGAATTGAAACGCCGACTGTTCTCGTTGTCATACTATAAGGATTTCATTAGCCGCCTTTTAAGCACTGGAATCTGGAATGTCATGACACTCAAAGTATATTCTTGAGAATGGACAATCAGAAGAGACGAACATACGAATGAATGCGACGTACATGTAACAGCAAGTAGCAAGTCGTAATTTTAATGTTCATACTATTGTTAAGCTAATGTTCAGGGAGCTGCATGCATTTTGTACTAATTAATTAAGGTGCAAGAAACAGTATAAGGATTATGTAGAATATGAGCACGAATTGCGAGCAATGTGGTTCCGTGGAAATAAAAATGGAGTTACTGTTCAGTTTTCATATTTTGAAAGAATGAATTTTGAACCGGGGTGACTTGAGATGAGAACTTTTTGATGGATATTAATGATCTATTGATAATGTTTTGTTCGCTTTGACGTAGGAGTAGTTATTTACGCATTTTAGATTTCTTTACAAAAATGGTCAACTTATATTCCTTGACAATAGAAAGCCCATATATGAGGAAATGCATTCACGAAAACCTAATTTAGCCGAATCTGTGGAACTGACGTCTGCACTTTTCCATGAAATCGTGTGAGGACTAATTCTAAATAAGAATTTAACTAACTGCATGTAGAGTTTTACGGGTGGAGTGAAGGGGGTGTGAAGAGGTTGAAGTGAAAGTTCTTTGTCTTGAGACGTGAAGAGTAAATGGAAAGTAAAATGAAGGAGAGAAAAGGAAGTGGAGTGAAAGGACACATGGATCCATAGAGTTTCTCGGATTAAGTGCGTCTCCCTGTGAAAATTCCTCTAGTCTGATGTATGGTAATTATTGCCAACTCCCACTTACACTCAACTCCACTCTTTCCAGAGCATAAATACACCCTCTCTTCAACCTTCTCTAATGCCTAAGCTCCTCAGCTGACTCCGCTCCGGTCTCCACGTCCTAGACTACAATGTGCAAGTCTCTAGTCTGTATAGAATCTACAATAATGCTTCCTGTATAGTACAGGGTGGACATTATGTATGCCCCGTTACAGGTACAGATTTGTCTGGAATCTGCATAGTTCCACAAATCAAGCCTGCTCTCAGCAAATTACCAGGAAAATTTTAGTAGGAAAAGAAATATATTATAAAAATACGCGTGAATGCTACACACTTCAAAAATTACACGCGTAATGGCTACCTTGTACACAATAGAAGTGTCTGAGTAGACATACTTTACCCTGGAATATGAACAAACTAGTAGCAAGTGAACCCAAATTCCTGGGTGAGTCCGGGACGTGCACCCCTCAATTTCATTCCATTACATTTGAACCTATGAAGCTACCTTTCTCCATTTTCTCTAAAGGTTAGAGATAGGACTACCAGTTTTGTTCATACCTTTCCTTACCTACGGATGACATGACATAAGAAACTACAAGTACTCTAAGGTTCCATGTAACAGATTCTTCACTGTGTCGTTATTAATTTAGTAGTTCATGTATCTTTCCTACTATGTACTACATACTACATACTGCATATGCACATGAATGTCTTTTGGTGAAAGCCTGTCTTGTCATGAGTAAGATTCCTGTGTCACTTTCTCTTGAACCATGCACGAATCATTGTAACAAGAATTACAGGAGCGTACTGTGTAGAATTTCTGAATTTGAATGTACAAGACATAATTGAACTATGAGTTCAGGACCTCAATTATGTATAACCTGGCTTAGAGGAACCAATTTAACCACTTTAAAGTTCCTACAGATTTGGAGGAATTGTATGTACATATGTGAAGCCTATAATTACAACATAATAAAAATTTAAGGAAATTGTTAGCCTAATTTAATTCACCAAATGTGACACGTAGCATTTTTGTTGGCAAGAAATTGGCAGCAAGCATAGGCTGGTTTCACTACAATTGGTCATATTAAGAATTCGAATTTTACCCTCAAAACCTATCAACTAGATTTGAGTTAATTCAATTAGTCTGTCACGGTGTTTGTGTAGAATGTTCAAAGATTGTGAGGTTGAATTGAATTTTGGACTAATGAAAATGCAGATAACATTTATCAAGAAGAGAATGTGAATGCATATTGTGAATAATTGGACTTTGTTTTAAATGATAAACGTAAATTGTTTCTGAGTTGTGTTGAGGGAATGCTCTGCCGTTTTGACTATGTCTGCGAGTCCGTATATGTTTGTATGAGTGTATGGTGGTGGTCTGATGAAAGTTCATTCTAGAATTCTACTACTGCAACTGGGTTTGTTCCTTCCTGCTGGCTTATAATGAGCTTTGCATCGCCATCAGGAGCAAACAGACATCAACTCTTTCAAATGCCGCCCGTCGGACGCATCCATACGTGCGTGCATACGTAAACGTAATACAACAACTAGTAGTAGAAATATGAGGGAGACGGAGAGCATCATTAATTTTGCCCAAAACAAAAGGGACAATTGGGCTCTGAAAATCGTCGTCAGAACCAGAACCGACCAGAAACTTATTAATGTTTATAAAGGAGAATTTAAACGTGTATATGGTATAGACATTAGGACATTAGACAAAAGGGAAACTCACATCATGCATGGACGTCTCCACCAATAGATAGCAAAACTATAAGCATGCACGACACGACTCTCCGTCTGTCCTGTCGGTCCTGTGCCTGTGTTTTGGATTTGTCCAGAAGTAGAAGTACGTACTACTGGAAAAGGAAGGGGAGAAAACCCGGACACATGCACCGACAGATCCAATGCACGCAAAATTCGGGTTATGATGTATTTATAAATACGAGTCTTAAGTCTTCGTGGGCACAAGGCTTTTAATTATTAAAAATTGCACGTTTGTTTTTACTCCTACATGAAAACCCTTGTTTTCAAAACGTACAGAATCTATTACTTTCTAAACGTTTGATTGCATGTAGGAAATGTTCAAGTAATCAGAGTGAATGTAAATATTGACTTGTAGTAATTTTTGCAGATAATTTCTTAAGAGTGCAATCATTCCAGAAGAATGGACATGGGTGAGCCATAGTCATATGTCATGCTATCTGTATATTGTGTATATTTAATTTTGGACGCGTTTGCTCATATAAGTTATCACAATAGGAGCTCAAGATTGCGCTTCTATATTTCTGCTTTAACACGACTACTCAACCCGTACATTTTAAGAAAAAAATAATATTCGTAATTTTTTATTACTAATTCTGACCTTCCTGTACTAACTTACCCGCGGACCTTTCATCGGTTCCTTAACACTAGAGTTACCTTCTCAGACCAAATGAAAACTTACTACTCCTTTCATTGTGATAAATACACATCCCACAGCCATGGTCAATTGACCAGAGTATTCTTAAAGTTGAAACAATACTACTTCATATCCTGAATGCAGTAAAATTAAAAAGATTCAAAAATTCAATACTGCCATTAGTTTCCTTTGCATACTCATTTCTACGTACATTTCTTTCTACTAATTATGAATACACTACACAGACAATACACAGCCCGGGCTCGCTGCAACATCCCCTCCAACTTCCCTCTTTTTGATACGATACGGAATAAAAAAATGAGAAAGAGTTGCTTTCCCTCATCTCTCTTTCTCTTTCCATGCATTTAGTCGATATACTCACACACACACACACACTCGTGAATAAATGAATGAATGTATGTATGTATGTATGGATGTGGAAGTAATCTAGAGATGTGGAGAAGAAGTGTTGGCTGCACTCTGCTCTGCCTGCCTGCATGGATTTGCATGGATGGAATGAAATCTAGACGGGGCTCACTCATCTTCGGCATCGGCATGAGATCGGGAGAAAATACTCTCGTCTAAATTTCACCTCTTTCTCTTTTGGTTTTGGGAAAATATCTCTGTACAGAACACAGAACTAGTAGAGATTCACTTCACACACTCAGGGTTTTAAGTTTTTGTGGGAGGCGCGTGCGTTCTTCATATCTATTGTCTAATCGGATTCATTAACTTTGGGTTCTCAGGAATGCGTTGTTGACGTTCCCCCCTTTTCGTAAAGTGAGACAGGCAAGCCAAGCCAAGGCAAGCAAGCAAGGAAAGCAACCCAGAGAGAAAACCCTAAGCCTTAACGTAACGTAGTGCACGAGTACACACACAAGAACCCCATAGCTCTCCTAGCATTAGATTCAAACTTTACTTTACTCACATTCACATACACACGTCTCTGACTCAAAACCTTCTACTCACTCCGGGCTTTCTCTCATTTCAGTCTCACACATCAACATCACACTGCCACAACACACAAAAACTAACTCTCCTTTCTTTTCCTCTCCTTCAGAAAAAATACTCTAAATACTTACTTATCCAATTTCATCAAAACCCAGAGAAAATCTTAGAGTTAGTGGACTTTCTCTCACTCGTCTCCTTTAGCCCCTTCCTACTTTCACCGCCGTAGCCGTACCGCGTGGTTGGTCAAAAGCCGGCTTTTTCCTTTCCCCTCTTTCCCATCCTTTCCAACCATCCCATTCCCATGCAAAAGTAGTCACAAAATGGTTTATTTTTTCAGTGTGAAGTACAGATTTCAATTTTAAGTATTACATTACATTACACAGTACACAGTACAGTACAGTATACTCAATAGTTGCCACTAGATTGGCAATGGCCGACTGTCCAACCAAATAGAAAGTTTTTTTAAACGAACAATGTATACGATTTCAAAGACTGAAAGTGAGTAAGGAAAAAAATATAAAAATTTCAAATCAAGCAACGGCAACACGGGTTCATTTATAATTACATACTATGTAGGCATCGAAACACTCTTAAAATTATATATTTAGAGAACAAAAAGTAAATAAAAATAATATATACATATTACTATATGGGTTAGAGTAGGACAATCTTCGCTATAGGTATCAAACGGGTATACGATACTTACGGGTTTTAACACAGTATTGTCCATTCGTGGAATCAGTTAATTTATGTAATTGTGTAAAATGAACTGAAACGGGTATTTACATAAAGATTTGACTGGAAAACGGGTTACAACAGTTAACAACTGTTAATGAACTATCAACTACCTCATTCATAAAGTACTTAATAAAAGATAGAGATACAAAGGAGAAATAAACTGTGAGAAGGTTAAGACATTAACTTACGTACGTATACATCGTCCGGGAGTGAAAGTTTAGAAAAGTGAGAGAGATTCGAAAGTATAAGAAGAAAGTCGGTGAGCGGAACTGGGGTTTGAGGGCAGAGCGGATGAAATCTTCAAGTTCAAGTTGATCGTTCCGGAGAATAAAAAAAGGAAGGAGGACACTCGGAGAGAATTCAAAAAGCGACTAACCGAAAAGTTGGAGTCGGTGGTCGACTTTGAAAGGAGACCTTTCTTTTCTTCCTTAGAAAGAAACTGGAGGAGAGGCAGACACGGGCTTCGACCACCCAACTTTCCAAAAGAGTAAGCTTCACTTTGACTTTCACTCCTTTTTCTCACCGCATCCGATCCGTGGGAAGGAAAAAAAAGGACTCTTTTATGTCCTTATACTATTTTTGGACGTTAATGTAAAGACAAGTACACATGTTACAGGCAACGCGTCAATTCAGAAAATATTTAAAGACTGCTTTTATTTATAGACGCTTGCTGCAAAACATGGTAAAATACCTGACTACTCTTCCTAGACAACTTTATAGTCTTCCGTCTAAATTCGACATGACACCATTACAATTGGCAGTACGAAATATTTCATGAATTCCTCACGAAATTGATTAAACCATGTGTCCCTGAGCAATTCAATCCTCAATATAGGGAGACGGCATTTATCACAAGACTGCAATACACGGCAGATCAAAAAATACGTTAGAATTAAATGAACTAATGGTGTGCAGAAATCAAATACTAATTTCAATGTTATAAAAAATGTTGAGACAACGTCCGAACGTCTACCTTTATATCTTATGCTGTCTGCCGTCAAAACATTTGACCTCTCGCTCTCGGCGGACATGTCCTATTGCCGGTAACACATATGCACACACACTTACACATAATGCAGTCCATCCTATGTACTAAGACAGACTTATGAATGCATTCTAAATTGGTTCCCTTACTTTTACGAACTTAAACCTGTGAAAGTAGGAAGTGGACTAGTAGGGGAACAGAAAAAATGAATACGAATCGATAAACACTGCTACTGCGCTAGGCTTTTTTTTCCCCTCGAGTTCTTTTTTTTTAACGTTACAGACATGTATGTAGCCAACAAAACACTTTTTATCAGATCATCACACCAGAAAAGGAAGGAAGTGAGTAAGTACCTTCTAGGTGGAATAAATTCCATCCTTAATTGAATACTTAATACAGCATTAAGATAGACTAGGTTCTACTCTGTAAATACGGGTGTCGTTCTTTGCATGATGTTCCCAAAAATTTAATAATGAATTTTGACTTGGGAATACTTTCTGGGATTCAACTTTCCGCAGTAGACGCAGACAGTGCACTTGAATTTAAGGTTTCACTATAAATCTTCTGCACGCGAATGCATTTTTCGTTGTAAAAATCTCAATAACCAACCTTTCAGTGTTTAATTTGAGTTCAAATCATTGATTTCCAATTTAACAATTCATTAGGAACTGATATAGTTAATTTCGACATGCGAAGTATGAATTTTCGTTAAAAACGTTATACATACTAGCTGTATTACAATTAGTTTAGACAGAAAGGCGCTAATGAGTACTTTTTAATACAAAACCAAATGAGAAGGCTAAAATCATCACGTTATAAACTATGGACTTGCCAAACTCTCATGTCCATGCATTTGCGTATGTTTCAGGGATTTAAATACTAAAAAGGACTGGGTGAGTAATAAATTAGCAACTCAATGAGATTAAAAGCGCTCAACAAAACCACTATTGGATTAAGTGAAAGCCATTTCTGTCTTGTTTGTGTGAAAACCTTACTTTGCATTTGGTCAGTTGTAAGTTTAAGCTTTAGACTTGTGAAAACAGAGCCAGGCAGCCCAGCCCAGGGCGGGAAGTGGAAGTGTGAATAGACAATCCGAGGATAATCGGTGGTTCTATTTTCCCCACTGTCTACAGGAATAGGAACCAGAGAGGAAAAGCAAAGCAATTGACTGTTCGAGTGTGTTGTATGTAATTTTCGATGAAATTGAAATGAAAGGACTCGCCGACTCCCCGAGACTCGGTGGCGGGCAGTTGGTAAAATGGATTATAAGCCGTCCGTCGAGTAAAGCAATTCTGTTTGGGCATTTGATTTCTATCACAAGTATCCCACACTCGCACTAGTATTTACTACTCAGACCATACAACACACACATTATCCCATTCTTATGTATTCTATCCCCCCAACTCTTGATAGTTTATCGCCCACGTATCAGATTGCATGACATGAAGCATCAGATAGCTAATTGACTATAAATTAATGTCTAAACTCTCTTCGCGTGAGTTTACTCTTACTCTCTCTCTCTCTATTCTATTCCATTCTATATTGCATGTGTTGATCTTATGTCTGTCTATTGCGATTACACCTTGAACGGTATCATGTCCAACAATTCTTTAACACTGAATGTCAGTCTTCTTGTGCCCGTTGATTCGACCACGGCATTTGAAATTCACATTATTGCATTAGATGTATGTACAGTGTAGTTCATAAACTTTGACACTTTACAGCCAAATTTAGATTGATGTGTAATATGTATGCATCTCGTGAGCTATTAGTGCTGTCACTGAACCAGAATAATTTCTTATTACTTTTATCTCCAAGAGTAAATGTAAATTGACCTCACGTGGGAGCGCCAAACTACTCATACTACAATGTGTATGATCAATAGCTGAAGGTACATTACACACTAATTCCCATACAAAATGTGTATATCATACATTTGTTCATGAAATCTTAAACCCAGGGTACACTGAGATTGGTGATGAAGGTTCTGGGTGGGCCACCCTGTACACATTCACGGTTCAACAGAATTGCATGTTTCTGACCACATGAAGTGCCCAGTAAGATTGAAGTAAAGTAGAGTCGTTCGTGTGAGATCCGAGTGGACTTCCATTCCTTTCTAATCATCATGTATACACATCACAGCACCCGCAGCAAAGTCAATTCCCTTGTCATTATTTGATCTTGTCACCGAAGTGGACGCCGAATTTACACTTCTATTTTTTTGTCCGCACATGTAAAGCCTAGAATTAAATGACACGTGCTTTAAAATCAATTTGTGATTGCAAAGACAGAATTGAATGATCACAATGCGACTAAATGGTACTTTATAGTCAATATAATATTTTAATGGCAGATTTTTTTTTAAATCGTCCATGTTCTCCATTCTACAAGATATAAGTATAGTATTCGAACTTTTGCTGTAACTTCTATGACATGACAGAAAAAAAATGTATTTTAATTGCGAATATTTTTCTTTACATATTTCGTCTCACGTTTTTACAGAATAAAACATTGTAAGGTTTCTCACGAGTTAAAAACTTACACGCCTTTCTGGGCGAGCGTAGACTAATGCATAGTCCTGATATTATGCCTTCTGCATTGTCTTCTCTAATGAGTGCAATTATATTATACATAAATACTCAATTTCCAATACATCTTTCTTACAACTTCTTTACTTGCCAAACAATGAATTCGTTACACACCAAAAGTACATGTTATTAAACAAGTGAGTGAGCGCTGAGCTGTGGAGCATGTATCATGTACGTATGTATGAGAATGTATACGAATACCCACATATTAATTAATCCAAGCACGGAAAGCCATACTCGTGTATGTAAAGTACAAAGTATTAATATAATTTTCAATTAAATCATGGTTTATTAAGACACGATGCCCAGGGCAACTAGCGATTCTAAAAGCATTACACTTACACCAGTAGCCGAGTGCAGTGCTCGACTCTGTGGAATTGAATACCCTCATGAATTGATGGGAGAAAGTGAATGGATTCAACTGGAAGGAAAGGCATTGTATTTTGGAAAATTGAAATCAACCGAGCTAATTAAGGTTATCAGACTATAATGCTGAGTGCACAACCAAGTGCCTACATACATACATACATAATATTCCTTTTAAGACTATAGTTTGGGAACGATTCAATGAAATATGAAGGAGTAGGGAAAATGAGTCTTCTGTGAAAATCAGTCCGGGGAAGTCCCTTCTCTTTTACCCATTCTACCCGTAGCCCCACACCATACCACCACAATAATCCAAACTTTCGGTTTGACTTATCAGAAGGCATTTATGACTCACCTAATTATACGCATAAAATTACAATGCATTCAAATTCAGCCCCCATTCCTCCTCTAATGTATTATTTCATTCCCGAGGAGCCACCTTGGTATTTAAAGGGTGTACGTGTATGTGTGTATGCGATATGGGGAAACCTGTCTTGTCCACATGCACACACCATACTCCATACATACAAGACATGCATTGCATTCAGCCAACCACTCCGAAGTCGGGACGTTTATAATAATAGGTTTTCGCCTCGCCTTTCCTCTTTCACCGTGTTAAGCAACTTCCACTACGTACACTTCTGCATATTCTACGATGGTCACATCCGAAAATATTGAAAGGGGGTGTATTTCACTCCAGAGTATTGAAATATCCAATTTAAAACTGTAGTGAAACCTGTCCCAGGCGACCGGGTTACTTGATGATCATTACTAGATTATAAGATATTGCGGCATGGGATTGGGTCACAGAAGTACTCTAAAAATACGTAAGGTCGAATTAGACAGGAAAACTAGCTCGTCAAGATTCAAATTCGTGTGACATTTAGAAGTATCGGGCTTATTATGCCAATCAATGGTCACTTAGACAGATTAAACTGCAATTTACAATCAATTTCCAAGCACCTATTCCAGCTGCTTTACAATTTCTTTAGAGATACGGAGAATTGGGCTAAATCGCTTTAAATAGCAAAATTATCTAAGAATCAGAACTACAGAAAATCAAAACATCGCTGCTTTCGCTGTAACGAGAGTCGAAAGCAGCTTAGATAATCAAGTTTAATTGCTCGGATTCCCTGCACCATATTCGAGTGTTGATTTGCTAATCAATGACATCTATGTTGGCCGAGTGTCTAAGCATACAAAAGGTAAATGTATCGATCTTTTAATCAGAATTTCATTAAAAAATAATTCAATTCCTTCCAGGATGCATTGAAAGATAGTACAAACTTTACTCCTCCCCGACTCCGATATTGAATGTAATGGGCAAATGATTAAAATGATTGAACTGGATCAGTGTTTATTGTTGGAAATATGCCAAAACTTAACCTGCAAGCGATGGCAATTTATACTTGTATTCATTATAATGCCGTTTTATTCCCTCTCTAAGTTTATTTCACACAGTATCTGATTTATTTCTCTAAATTGGACAAAATTCATGTGATTTAATTTTCATGTCCCTTTCGGGATAAAATTCTGCGGGCGTCCGTCCGTCCCCCAGCATGGTCTCGTACTGTGTAGTGTGTAGTTATACTTGTATGGATTGCATTGATAGTATAATATAGGATTTCATTATTCATGAAGAGAGAAGGGCTATTAGATAAAATCAATGCAACACGGGTTCGGAGGAACTACAACTACTAGACACTTCACTTTAAAAGACAAAAGGAGCTAGCTGAGGAGAGAGAGAGAGAGAGAGTAAGTAAGTATTTCTAAAACAAGGCATTCACATCGCAAGGGTCTAAAACTTGTGTACGTACGTATTTCACATTTCCTTTCTTCTTAATGCAATCGGGCACGTACTGGAAGGAATGAGTGTAGTATGTGTGAAGGGACAAATATATTCCTACAATTTCTCCTCCTTCCTTTCACCCTATCTTAAAAGGAAGGAAGGAAGCTCAGAAGAGGAAAAGGAGGTTACAGATTACATTACATGTCTACGTACGTATCCACTATTTTCAGCATTCACTATTTTAGGAATACATACTCACTCCTTCAAAATCTTTACAATTTAATGTACTCATTTCCTACATTATTAGGATGCTTTGACTGGATGGATATTCTCACATATGTACATATTTATGTTGTACTACAATTTGTTAAATCCAGACTGATTTTCTGAGCTGGATATTCTTAAGACAATGTTATGCCAAAAATTGTGAGTCAATCAAGTGATTCCTGTGACAGACTTATTCCCTGTACTCCTTTGCATAATTTTTACCCGAGTATTATTAGAATTAGGCTCCGTAGTTCATAATGAGTTTAGGAGTGCTAGTACGTACATACAAGTAATATAATTCCATATCCCTACAGGCTGCATGGCCTGGCAGGGGAGGTAAAGCTAAAGCACATGCAAGCAAGCATAAGAGTGAAAATAGAAAACTGTGGGTGAAAGAAGAAAGTAAAGGAAGGCACGGGTATTAGCGTACCCGACCGAGCGACCCATGGAGGAATTCATGGTTAATACATACAATCTACTAGGCAGGTTTCCCTGTCGAAGAAATTGAGACACACAAACTCATACAGTGAATAGCATACGTATACGTACGTTCAGTCTGTGCACACTCGTATGAATTAAGAGTTGAGTGAGTGTATATGAGAAAGAGTAAAATGAGTGCAAGGGAGTGTGTATATGGTATATGAACTGGTATGTACCGTATCTATTCTCACACAAGTCTGATTTTAATTGAATTTTACAGAAAGAGAAGAGGAGAGGAGAGAAAAGGAAAGGAAGAAGAAGAAGAGTGGAGAGAGAGCGGGACTAATTAATAATCGATAATGGCTTCTTCAACTCCTTCACTGTCTAAAACATCAAATCCACCATTGTCTTCTTCAACTCGACTGATTCCTCACCAACCCCAATTCATGGACACAGAGTCTCACCATCATCACCACCACCATCGTCATCAGCACCGAGAAAAAAAATTAGAAAAAATTCAAAACACACAATTCATGGAAGAGAATTTAATGCCGATTAATTTCTCCTCGAGCTCATCATCAACAAATTCTTCGGGGGAGATAGACATGACTAAGGGACAGCACCAGCATCAGCATCAGCATTCCCAATCACATTCACACTCTCATTTACAGGGGCAAAGAAATCGGCGGAAGTCATCCCGGGTTCTTAGAGGTTTAACGACGACGGCGGCAACGACGACACCACCGTCAACGTCTTTACAAAATTATCCGATTTTGGACACACTCCCCCCAGCCACCTCTGTCCTCCTCCCACCGACAATGTCTAATTCAAATTATCATTTGAAATGGAATGACCATATCAATTCAACCGTGACTGCAATTCAATGTCTCTTGACCAATGAGACATTCGTAGACGTGACACTCGTATGTGATGATGAAGATGAGTCGGTGACGGTCACGGAGGATGAGAAAATTGTTGTGAATGGGAAATCCTCATCCTACAACAGAAGACATAATTCGCGTAGAATTAGCCGGAGGGATGATCGTCATAGTCATCAATATCCGGAGGATGAAATGGAGGATACTTTTTCGGATGAAGATGATGAAGCGGAGTGGCCACCAACAAAGATGAACCATCAAATCAAACTCAAAGCACACAAAGTCATTCTATCTACTTGCAGTGAGTACTTTAGGAAGATTTTTTCTGAGAATCCATGCAAGCATCCTGTGATCGTGTTGAAGGACTTTCAAGAGTGGGAAGTTCGCTCACTTCTTGACTTTATGTACAAAGGCCAAGTCATTGTCAGACCAGAGCGATTGGAGACTCTTGTTAAAGCTGCTGATGCGCTTCAGGTAAAATATCCCGTTCATTTTTTTACCCGTACAACTTAGTTCAAACTGCATGCAAAAGATAAAGCGTCTCATCTTACTTTTCCGAGGCGAAACGTGTGAAATGTACACTAAACAAAGTTTCGCTACCATAGATCAGAATCGAAATTTAGACCGATTTTGCATGGCAAATAGGGTCTCAATCGGCCCCATGTTGTTGGCTACATTACACACCCACATTCCATCGGAAAAAATCCGTTTAGGAACGTCCACAAAACAATGCCTGATATGCGCTTCCAACATGAGCGCAATAGTTTATTCAATGCAATTGAAATCCGTATAGTTGACCTAACAGAAAACCTTGTTGATGAGACGGTCATAACAAAGATACCCGTCCAGACGGAGATCCCCGACAAACATTTACATAATAATTTGTAACGCTAAAGGCGGACGGTCCATTTGACTCCAATCCTGGGTTTCATTTCCCAAATTCCCCCACGACTGTGTGGACCAATTTCACCATGAGCGGTTTGAAATCCTCTGTTGTGTTTCGTAAGTAATTTGGTTTTGGTTGAGCTTTGAGAGAAAGGAAGAGAAAGACAGGAGGAGGACGTGAAGCGAGTTAGTGGAGTCAGAGTGAAATTCACTTTTGAGGTTGGTTGTTTCACATAGAGAGAACTTTATGTTTATCAAAGATAGCCTTCCATTTATATGGAGAAAACACTACTACTACACTGCTCTGTATCTGTAGTGACTCGGACTGACAAGGAAACTTCATTCCGTGTGAAAATAAAAGACTGCATCAAATGACGCCTACAAAAATGTCACTCATTTCTCAACAGAACAGATACAATTTTTAATTCACGGTCAGTATTTAGAAGTTTTAGAAATATTCCAACTATGCATGCCTTCCAGGCATCGTCATCTAAGCTAATACCTACAAATCTGAAAATCTGCTTATCTTCTGTTCTGACGAAACCTTCATACGCGTAGCCACGCATGAATTAACTAATTCTGAATGTTTTCACATGATCTGACATGAAAAGTGGTTTCCTTGTGAGACTTATGTCTACCAGCACGGTCACAGTCAGAGTCAGAGTCAGAGTGTCCATGCCATGCCATGCGACTACCATGGCTTGCATGCCCTGTCTCAACTCTTCTTCTTCTCATTACCGTCCTTTAAATGAAATCATCAGGCGGAAACTTAGTCTCAAAACCAAATCATATGATGATGAGACAACCGGGCCAACCCAACCGGGGTAAACTCCATGGATGATGGAGAAAGATCATGTCATATGGTCCCTCCACCGCAAACTCAACAATATCCATGCAGGCATACACTCTCTGGGTCCCAAGCCCACACTTAAAAGGAGAAAAGGATGAAGGACTTGGGCCGGAAATTCGTATAACTCCATCATTGCACTGTACTGACTCACTCCTTCATTACAGAATTTATGGGTTAATAATATTAGCAATCCATAGCTCAAAATTGAGTTCCTCGTTCATACGGGATTATGTTATGTTTTCTCATCCCACATAAAGTCAACCGGTGCTTGTGCTGCTGTTGCTGTGTGCTGATGTAAAGAACGTGGCTTCTACTTTTGTTTGTTTTACATTTGCTTCACTCGGTCTAGTACGTCATTGTCAGGTGGGAAGGAAAATATTAATCAGATACCTGAGTCTTTGTTTGACATTTACATTTGGTTTTCAACCAGGAGTCATGTTTTACTTTCTAATTTCGGAAGTCTACAAGACTTCCCATGGTTCAACCCTATTTATGGCATACTATATGTTAATTCAACGACGAATCTAAGGGAATGTATATGCATACAATGTATAATATTTTGTAAATATTTAGTATTGTTGTTTTAGACTGAAAGGCTAAAAGTCAAGGCTTAAAGGTCACCTCAGGATCACCTTTAATATGAACATTTTAGATGCATGTCAGGTCACGTTTAACTATTTTCATTTTCACTTAGAAGGCCATGGTTCGTGGTATGTTGTCTTTGTTCAATTCTGGTGCTGGATTTTTTTCGGCGACCTTGCTCTTTAGGTGGAAAGAAGTTTCCTTGTGAATCTAAGGATAGGGATTCATTTAATTGGCTTGGATCAAATCTGTTTTGTTCTGGTGTTACCCTTGTAGTATAAGTATATAAAAGAAGATACAAATAAGTGTATCCACTATTAACTGATTTATCATACAGTCCTCACCTACACCTTTTAAGCCTAGTTTGAGTTAAAGTTTAGACTTCTTGGTGAAACTCAGAGTAATGACTGACTGAGTCTCTGACTAGTTGGTTAGTTGAGATGGGATGGGGAATATTTGCCCCGTTGTTGCTGACTAGTATGAAAACACGCAAAGGAAAGCAATGCTTTTGCTTTCTCCTTTACTTTCCTTTTCTAGCATCATCCCTCTGTGAATGTGACTTACATTCCTATACATATATTCGTAGGCACAAGAGAGTGGAAGAAGAGACTGATGATGATTAACTGTTGTCTCTGTCTGTAGCTACATTTCAAATGAATTATTTTATACTTGAGACCGATGACTCTGCTCTGCTCTGCTCTGCTTAGGTCTTTAAGTTAAGTAAAGTCTCAGCTTTCCGAATTATCGGATTCTCTCTTTGGACTTGGAGAGAGAGAGAGAGAGGAGTGAAGAACGTTCGTTTAGAGGTCTGTTTGACTCAATGAATATGAAAATGAATATGAGGAAGGTGAAAGCCCATCCATGCTCCCTTCATGTTATGAACTAACGCAACTCACTCACAGCACAATTCACAAACTATTCTCTCCTGTGAGAATCTTCCATGGGTGTATCACAATTTTTTCATCAAGTTATAAATGAACCAAGGTTTAAATATAACTGTTCGTGCTTCCTGCTTGTTTGTTCTGATTTTTAAATCATCATATTATTTCGAAGATTTTATTTTTTATTTCAACGCAACACAATTTCCCATTGCAGATGAAGGATACCGTAAGATTCAATTAATAAGAGAATGGTCTCACCATATTCATATTTTCCCTTTGTTTTACTTTACATGTTGAGAATGAAGTACACTTAATATTTTATTTACTGATAAGCGATGATCGATATAGGAAAACTTACTTCATAATAAAGGACCGCTTGAACTTGGGTACTATCGCTATCAATCCTGGTTTATATATTGTTCACTTTGTAATTATTTTGTAGCCGGGTAGACAGCTGGATACCACTATATGTATAAACTTTTCTTGACTATGTTGAGGTTTATAAATTTCACAAAATGAGAAGGCAAATTAATTCGTGTATTCAAAATCTGCAACGACAAAAATTGACTCTACTGAGAACACCCCAATTAGCAGCATTGCATGGAACTTGGAACTACCCGTTCAGCAACTAACTGGACAAGTTTTTAACGTATGCAGTTATTATTTTCGTACGATTTAGTTCGTCTAACACACGTGGGGACATGAATTATTAGAATGAGTTAATAGATAACGTCAATCTAAACTCCCCTAAAATTTTGAGACCCCTTTTCATATCTGTATTCAACGAGAGGTTGAACGGAGTGTGGATCCATTATGACATTACTCGGTTTAAGGAACAAAGTTATATGATAAGCTGATTATCTTTGAGTCAGGAGAGTTTGGGGATTCCAACTTTCACTGATTCCTCCGTTGACTTGAGAGTGTGGAAGGAACAGCATTTGGAAAGCAATATGGAAATTGATCTTTGGCTCAATTCACTTAGCTCATAACTCCAGGGGATCATTTCATCGCATTTCACTGCACACTCACATCCACACTACATTTGGTTACTTAACTTGACAAAGAAGATTTCAGTAAAGGAATTAGTACCTACCTAGTAATAGTTTTGATAAAAATGAATAATTTAATGAATTTGTGGTGGCCAAATTGACATCAAGTTTTAAAAAATATTTCCTGAAAGTTTGAATCCTCACTACGGTAGGAGGAGTGTCCGTACCACTATGCTACGCTGGGCAGTAAGGAGTAAGGTCGACCACATTCCAGTAAAAAGAAAATAATGGAAAGTCTTGGTGAAAGTCCTGCTTATGTATAGAAATAGAAGTGCGAACGCATTTTGGAATTTTACGCTAGCTTCCTAAAATTTTAAAACTTTTATTATTTTGTTGCATAGATTCGAGGTTTACGAGAATGTATAGAGAAATCTGATGAGTGGGTTAGACTGCAAAGGATGCAGACGAGGACGACGATGAGTGAGGGCGGTTCAGATAATGAGGTTGAGTCACTGGAGGCAAAGACCCGGGTGCTTAACCGCACCAGTGACAACACAAAGTCCCTGACGACGACGACAACGACGACTTTCTGCACGACCACCATGACCAACAACACCAACAGCACGCCCAGTCATTATCATCATGAACTTGGTCGCGACCAAGTGGGCAATGAGAGTGGACCGTCATCACCAAAACTATTGAATTTGTCAATGAGTGGAGAGGACATGGTGATGAGGATGACTTCTCCTCCGAATCCTTTCTTGGCTGACGAAACAAATGGACCGCAAACCTCAATCATGAATCAAACTGGTGGGACTCCCACTCAGCATAATCATCAAACAAATCCATCGGCTTCCTCGCCACCATTTCCAAGAAGGAAACAGGTAAAGTTCTTGTTCTATGCTATTAGTGATAGTCCAGTACATGTTTTGTCAACAATAAATGTAGCACCTGACAAGGAAGAAGGAACCAATCTGAGCTGCAATATAAAACTAAGGTCATGCTTAAAATTTCAAAACTAGAAATTTTAAGTAGTATGTAATTAGCGGGCAAATAAAAAATAGCGTATCGATGTTCGCGACGCTTTTGTCAGAGAAAATTTAGAAGTCCAAAAATACTACATTAGTGAATACTTAAAGAGTAGTAGTGTGGAAAGAGACAAGTGACTGTTTGAATGACAAAATCCTAGATTTTCTGGGACTACGTATTACCTTCCTTGATTTTCTTCTTCCAAGTCTAGAATACTTTACAAGCGGAATGAGTGTCGGTTTTCTTTGCAAACACTTATCTTAGCTGAGCAGAATCCTCACTCACTCACTCACTCATCATGATGCATGGTGTGGTTGTGATTATATACAAAGGACGAATCCTTATGTATCTTCCGCCCGTGCATTTTAAATACGCAAAGAGACAAAGTGCAAATCTGTGTTCACAATAATGGATCTTATTTATTCCATTCCAACCCTTCATTTCGCGAGCGAGCAAATCAATTCATGAAATAGCGCATACTAATTGACGTCCAGTTTTTCAGAGACGACTTTGACTGCGTCTTGGATTGAATGCTAATTTAATTGCAGTTGCAAAAAATAAAATAAAAAATATCTATTTGTGTGAATTTTATTCTCTACATAATTTGACTCCAAAATCTTAGGCAAGGCCCAGAAGACGCTCAGGTGATTTTGTGGCTCAGGACTTGAGAATTACTGTCACTCCACCGCCACCATTAGCACCGATGCCCCGGGGAGACTTT
>JAQGCB010000190.1:0-28665 GCA_034698835.1 Protaphorura tricampata
TAACCTAACAAGGATAAGCGCGACACCCCGGACTCCACCAACCCGGCTGGGTTAGGTTTATTAAATTATTATAATTTATTATAAATTTATTAATATATTATTATAAATTAAATTATATTAAACTGCGATTTACGCATTTACTTCTGAATACTTTAATTCGCATTATATTACCAAGAGACGTTCTTCAGGGTTCCCAAATCGAGGTTTACCAGGCTCCCAACTTGGTCCTTTAAATATTACAGATAATTTGTCACCTATGTACGGTAAGTGTGACATTCTATCCCACATTCTTGGAAAATAGTAAAGCTGAAAATGACACACGAAAAACAATATGAATGAAACATGTATAGTACAACTAGTCCAAACCTAGTCCGTAAAACCAAAATATGGGTTGTCATAATACAGGGTGGTTCATAATGATTGTAATGTTCTTGCAAATTTATTGCTGATTACCTGAAGATAGAACGGATTAAATGAAGAGACGTGCTCCACAATCCCATATATAATTTTTTCGTCTGGTTTCTCTTCTGCGAAGGTTCCAAATAACCGATCCCAAATGATGAGAACACCTCCATAGTTTTTATCCAAACAATATCGGTTACTACCTGTTCGAATTTGAATACATACATACGTGATTCCTTCGTTTCTTAATTTTGAAAAATATGATGAACGATTTAGTAGCTATTTGGAACAAGTTGTCAATAAACACAATCATGCTTCGTTGATACGAAGTTAGACTGCCCGAAGACAAGGGATATGCGTGATGGGTGTTACAGGGTGGATAATAAACCCTTACACCCTTCTTAGTAGTAAACCATCCCGAGGGTTGCAAAATACGCATACGTTGAGTTCGAAATATTACCAAATCTCGACGAGGTCACATGGAAGGTGCGGAAAATATTACTGATCTCCGAATACGATTATTTTTACTGACCATGATGAATTCGGTGATGTTTCGGTGTGTTCAGAATATATTCCAATGGTCCAATGGATTCAACCAACTCCGTATGAATCCAAAATTGATACATAAAGTTAAACTGTTGATGAATTAAGAAAATTGATGGTGGGACAAATAGAGCCAATGGAAGGTAAAATATCCAATTGAAACACCCTTGAATTCCTGACTGTCTTAGTGCTGTGGTCAAATTAAAATCCTCCGAACTATGATGAACTTGGTGTGCACCCCACAGAATGTTAATTTCTAAAATTATATTACATCAGAATTGGACCAACAAAAATCTAGTTGGATACTGTACGTATTTATTTGTAACAAATAAAAACAGACCATGAGAAGTCCTATGAATCCAGTAAAACACAAAGTCAACTCCAAGGGCTGCCACGTACCACGTGATTGGAGAATCCCATGGAAGATCCCAAATTCTCCAGTTAGTGTAGATGTGCATGTATACGTACACTTCAGCTCCACGAACAAGCACCCTTTAAATATTTGTAGGTATCAGACAAGATTTTTCAACACTGTTTGCATACGACACACGAACTAATAAGAATACTTACTTAGCACATCCAAAGTAAATTCCATGTGAGAGGGATACCACGCTATCATTAAAACGAGTCGTCGACCTCTTCTTCAAAATTTGTACAATAAATTCCAAAACAATAAAAGTTAAGTAAAATGGAATCCCCTGTAAACAGAAAATTAGAATTTCCGTACAAAAAACGAGATTACAAACTGGAATGAATGAGAATTTAATTCTCTTACTTTGGTGAATTCGTAGTCCGGAACATCTTCGATATTTTGAACAAAATTGTCAGTCGGGTTAATGATATAAAAGAAACGTCCAACTTCTTGGAGCACTTCCATTATGTCGTCTTGCACAATTCAAATAAACTTATTTGCACTGTAAGTGTGCACCACACGACTCCATAGAAATCGTAAATTTTTCGCAGAAATCAAATGCGCAAATTAGTAGCAAATTATGTTGTAAACACGTCAGACAATGACAAGTTACTTGGAGTATTTATACGTTTGTTGCCCCCAAAACCAGAATAAACTGAGTATTGGAATCAATTAGAGGGACAAAAAGTTAACCATGGACTACCACGACTGTCCCACTGTTGGCTAATTGTAGGAAAAACTTGTCCGACTAGATGTTAACGAGATTGTTAAGTCAGTTTTTGTGTAGTTTTACTATTTACTAGGACAGATGACAGATTAATAAAAATGATGATTAAATTAAGGATGTAGAAGATAAAGCTGACTACTAGTTTTAACGATGAATACGATTACGTAATTTTAATACGTCAATTTAAATTATACCAAAAGTACGAATGGGAGTTAATTCCAAAAGTGATTAAGTGATTGTCACTAGCGGACAGACAAATACAAATATGTCCTACTAGTTTTTATACAGCACGATTCAAACGTATGCAAATATTAATTACGTATATCAAAAGTTGGTTCATCAAATCAGGTAAGATTTATTGAATTGACTTGCTTGAACACACGACAGCACGAACACATGTAGTCCTGTCTGTATTCAAAAAATTCAGAATGCAGCAATGAGAGTTAGCATGAAAATGCATGTTACAATTTTTAAGTTTTACATCTAAATCACTTCAAATTATAATTCATAATAGTTTACATAATGTTCCATGTAGAAAATGTAAATTGAATATTAAAACATTACATTAGACTCACTGCATATATTTAAAAATTCCGGATTAGATCACTAATCGTCCGTTTCCCTCAGAGTAATAAGTTTGACCAGGACGTTTTGATAGAAATTGTAAATGTAATTATAACAGCTAGAATATCGAGTTATCGGTACACTTATCGGTCATTAACAGATTAACAGCTGAGTTTCCAGAGTTCACTTAGCCCAAAATAAAATCCAAAGGGTTAACTCGCAAAATCTACAATTTTTTTTTACCACATTCCATGTTCGCATAAAATTCTCTTTATATTTTATAGTTACAAGTTCTTATTATTTTAATGCAAATATTTAGACGATATTATTTTCTTTGGGTTAGTTATACATGTATGTATTCCACAGTTCAGGTGTGATCAAAACAATTTTGATGATTGCTCTTTGTATTTTCTGGAAGGTCGAAGCTATGCCGGATAGAATCAATTGAGATGAGATCAAATGATACGACAACAACATAGAGGTGAATAAATATAAATTATTGTTGAATTAATAGGATTATCCAAGAATCACATAAACTTTAATTTACATTCTGAAAGCCAAGACTTAAAATAATTCTTCTACTCTCAATCCCGTCTCCTATTTAGCCGTTCAGCACAGTTAGAAAGCTACATCCTATTTCTAGTTTACTGAGCAGTGATAGTGTTTTTTGAATGTAATATTTGGTCACTCCCATTTGACAGACCACCTGCACTAGATCCTGTTTGTTGTGGTTACCTTACACAGGTTCATTCCCTCGGCCAATTAGATGGCAATCAATCCAATCCTATTTCTAAGAAAAATACGCTATAAGTTGCAGCGAATCCGAATTAAATGTGTATACTTTTTAATTCGAGCCCAAAGACGACGGGGACAATTCCGTACTCCTACACGCTACTACAACTAGCAACTCTTTGTCGGTAAGGTGAATGCAAATTGGAATAGAGAAGATTTCGAAGTTCAGAATAGTGAGATTGAGATCCTACTAACTCTTAATTGTCCATTTTACTCTTCATTATCAGTCGTTTCCGGTCGCAAACGTACGATATGTGCGGATTTTGATAAAAAAATATTGCCAACAATGCCAATAAGCATATTAAAACTGAGTGAGCAGTAAGAATCAGACCCGAATATTCTCACGCTAAACACGATATCAATTGCGACTAACCCATGCGTACCACGATCGGAAACCTAAAATGTTTACCAAGTCCAGTCCATTCAAAGGATTCGTTTAAAGTTTTTCAGGAAATGGCCAATACCATAACCTAGCACTCCAACTATAGACACTATAGAGTGAATTCAAATGTACATATATGGATGAGGAAAATGCTCATGACGACGATTATTCCAAACCATTGAGGTTCCATCTTCTACCTGATCTGATATCATATTATATGTAATTTGAACCGAGCTCACTAAACTGAAAGAAACTTTTGGATCAGTTTCAAAAGTTTCAAGTACTCTTCCTAAATCCTAACTATTTGAACCTAATGCATAATGTCGCGCACACTTACACTCATGTATTTCGAATGCGTAAAAGATATGAAAGAAAGAGACGTGCAAAGTTGGCGTTGTGAAATCATTCTGCGCAGAGCTACCCCTTGACCTTCTGAATAATGTTCAAGTCAAGTCTGTAAAAAAAATCCAGGGTCATCTCATCTGTACGGGTCAGCTAGGCTAACATGGTCACCACGCCACACGGACGAAGATATGAAGTGACCATGATGACCCCTTTCTTCCATGACAGTCAGGTCTTCAACCCTCTCTGCTCCTCTCTGGGGCTTCTTTCCCAGTCCGAGTCCGAGTAGTGTATAGCCAGAAACCATGGTTAATTCATGGATATTTTTTTTTCGAAGGAATGACGCAAATTCAAAATGTGTTAAGAGCAATTTTGGAGCTCCGTAGTAATTAAGCATAACATTGACGGTATTTTCTTGAGTCCGAACCTTGCATGTATTTGCTTGAACTTTTTCCTACGCGATACTAGTCACTACACACAAATAATAATATGTGGACAAAAATGTGGTGAAATATAATACAGTTTTTTGATTACCTAAATAGCTTGAGAACTGAATTTTTACGACTCGATAGGAACGAATGATAAGATACTTCATTGCAGTAGAATAATTCTAAGAAAAAGAAGTTATTTCCATCTGAATATTCATTCGACCAATCGAATTTATTGAAAACCATCATGCACAACAATAAAAACATCGTTTGATGGGTATGGGCCCAATCTTTTTTTATTACTGGTGATTCATTGACTTCGATGATTTGAAGCCAGGACATTTTTCTGAACCATACACTGCACCGAAAAGCGTGTGAAGGTACACCAACTGTAAGTTTCAGCGAAATCATACAAAATCGCACACCCAAAAATTGGTAATTCTGTAGAAAGGTAACCTTTGTTGTTAACCAGTATATTTCGTATCACCACGCATGTAATATATTGGAGTGGATTTCAATTCCAAATCTTAAGTAGAAAGGTTTTCTAAAACAAATCGGATTTGGAAAGTAGATACCTTCCACCAACCAGCCAAGTGCATTCAAATGAGTTGTGTGTGTTTTAAATAATGTTGTGTAAATTGCTAAGAACACTCAAGTGAGTCAAGTCTCAAGGGACAACCAAGTGTCTTTTCGTCCCGACTTCCTCAATCTTTTTATCTAAAAAGTGTGATAGAGGTAAGGTAGCTATTTTATTATGGTATAAACTGTGAGTCCTTTTTTATCTGTCTGATTGCGCTTCACAGCACAGCGTGCGAAAAATTGAAATAAAATTTCAGAAAATGGCAAACAAACTGAAATTTTTCATTTTTTGCAGCCAAAATTCTTTCAAAACAAAATTTCAATTAAAAAATTTCGAAATTTCAACAAAGAAATAGAACGAATTTTTTTTTTGAAATTGTCGAATTTTTCTTTCAATTAATTTCATTCGTCTAACTTCATTAGACGCTCAGTTAATGTTAAATCAGCTCAAGAATACAATTACCTAGCTGTCTCACTTTTCATATCAAAAAATTGAGGAAATTAAGCCAAAAAACACATGGTTTTGACTCACCCTGTACAATGTACATAGGGAATAGCTGTAACACATAAGACCTAGTGTTGTTTTATGTATGAGAGTGGACTCTAGAGGACTCCGACTCACAAATCTCTTCACCTCGCACTCAAAACTCAGACTCAGTCTGGGCTTATGGCATGGCTTATGGGTTAGAGGAGTTTTAGACGACTAGAGCTACAGCTAGCTAGCCAGCCTATCCTACTACTCTGGGTCACACTCACACATCTACACGTTACGTTTTCTCTTCTCTTTTTTTTACCTCTCAAAAACACCCAGTTCAAAAAGACACAGACACACACTACTACTCTCACTTGACTCCTCTTCCACATCCACACACAACACAGGCAAAAGAAAAACACACAAGACCGCTCAGGTCCAAACTCAATTCAAAAAACTTTTATGTTTTGATTTCTTTCAAAACTTATCATTTTCTAAAACACACAAACACAAATCTATGCAAATCACTCACTCAGCTGCGCTGGGCGCTCACTCTTCCGAAATTATAAAAAAAAAGTTTAGAATTTTTTGAACTGTACTGTGTCTGTTTCTTTTAGTTTGTCAACGAACGTGTACGGTGTACTTGTATCTTCCAAGAAATTTAAAATTTTGAGTTCTGCTGTGGATTGTTGTGTCGTCTTTTTAAAAAACAACGAAGAAAGAAAGTCGGTCGAATCAAACCGGTGATTTTTTCAAAAAAGTACGGATAGAAGGTGAAAACGGAAACATCGAATTGAATTGAACTTCACGGACACACTTCATTCTGGTAATTAAATTTTGAATTTACATTTTTGCATGAAATTTTTAATTTAATTTTACATTTCTGGATTAATTAATGTGTTAAGTATTTTTTGATGTCATGTGTGCGTGTGCAAGCATTTTCGCTTAAAAATTAGTGAATACGATCCTTCACCATAACAAAGAACCAAAAACTGTACTATTTTAATATCTAGTGTTATTTTATTTAGTGAAAGCAGACCCGGCCGACCCGGCCCGGCGTAGTTAACATAGTCAATAGTAAAGCATGACAATTTTTGGTTTACTTTTTTTTTTAAAATAAAGGTGGACCCGGTCACCGGTGGACGAATGACAAATTCACCTACCTTCAAAAATGATACAAAAAATAGACATTTCATTTAATATTTTCAGTGTTAATCCGGTCATTACCGGTATTCGTCAAATTTGTTGAATTAACTGAACCCAGGGTTTAGATTAGACTTCCGGGTGCGGGTGGGTGTGACATGCAGACATGCTACATTTGAGTTTTACATTTAACACTAATTTCAGATACCAATTTTGGTTGTCTTCCATTTCTGACACATTTATAGGTTTCTTGCATTGCAGAAAGTCTACGATTTTAATGTATTTAGATCAGTTCGGTATAAAGGCCATTCTTAAAGCGTAGCGGAGTCCCGATTATTTCAGGGAGATGTAGCCGGCATTTCTTATTCTTATACTTTTGTTCTACTAATTTTCAAAAAATTTTGTCATACAAATTTTGTGTTTATGCCAAATGTCTGTATGTTTTAAATTTTGAATAAGATCGCCCACGTCTAGTCTCATTGTGTACCTACCTATGTGTAATGTATAATTGTGCATGTTGTGTCATCCACTCAAAAATCGATATCACCCTGACGTGAGCCCAATCAAAAATTACGTAACCCTTTAAAATTTGAACTAATTTTGATTGAGTAAACAATTCTACTCTGCTCTGTGCAATAAACTCCCCGAGTTCCTCCAACGACATCGGTTTCGGTCGTGTATCTAGTATCTCGTATGTAATATCATAAATCATGAGTCAAGTAATTTCCTTATCAGCTTAAAACATTGTGCGTCATTAAATGTGGTCTACTACTATACTGGTTCTGGTCATGCAATTCCTTTGAGTTCAGTCATTACTAAATAAAATTGGTACTACACAAAACCTTAAGCAACGCTAATTTTGGAGCGAAATGGACTTACAAAGTACAAAACGTAATTTTTTAAGAGGGGGCTCAGACCTCAGAGTCAGGCATGCATGGACAATTAAATTCCTAATTGATTGAAAATTCATTGATACTAATTTTCTAAGGGTTCTCAGAACCAAAGTTAGGTAAGTCTAATTCAGAATGTACATAATAGTTTGGTTAGAATTAGAATGGCCTCCCACTCCCAGTTGCAGACAAATAATCTCAATCTAATCTAAATCTACAATCTACATAGCTAAACCGATAAGAATCTACAGTAGAAGTTTAATTGCAATTTACAATACAGTTAATTTTGTGAGTTGGATTAAAGTAATCGGGTAAGGTAAGTCCATGGAACTATAGCAGTGTGCACAGCGGGCTCAGTCCCAGGCTATTTGCCGATCGCTATGATGAGGATATGATCCGTTGGACTAACAGTGTATGGTGGTTAAGGTGGTTGAGTGGCTTAATAAGGTGGCTCCTACTGCTAGGGTGCCTATACCAGAGCAAAAGGTACAGCTTGATTGGGATAGGAAGACAACCCAATCTCTACAACGTATAGAATTACTGTAGAATTTAGAATTTAATAATTTACTATGCACGCGCTTGGGAATTGGATGATAAAAGACAGTTGACGAGAAGTTCATTTTGCATTCATCGTTTCAATAGAATTTTTAAGTATTCGATATACTTAAAATCGGCACTAAGAAAATAAAGAGGGGGTGCAATGTGCACTTAAAATTCGGTGAGATAGGCTCGTCACGTCAGTCCACCGTTGACTGTCACTTCCACTCGTCGGTGTATCGTTAATGAAATTTACACCACTACTATAGTAATTTATTTTATGGTGTCCTTCCTACTATGTAAATTACATTTGTGGTCCCGACTGCCGAGCCGACACTAAGTTTGAATGGGATTGTATGTACAATATCAAACACTATCTAGTGTTCTGGCTTACAGAGCCTAATTTAAAATTAGTCATGAAAATATGCAATGCATTTGTAATATACACTTTGTACGAACGCGAGGCGAGTTTAAGTCATTAAAGGGAGAAAGAGAAAACAATGGAAACCACACCATTGTTTTTAATGTACTTTGTGCAAATAATTTTAATTCTACTGATTCGCAAATCGCAGTCGCAATGAAAAATGTGTGAAGTTAGGGTTAGACTAGACACTTCTGATATTTTCGTGATTATTTCAAATTGTGATTTTGTCGGATTTTTGATTTTTTTTAGAAATACAAGTAATTATTGATAGCCAGGTCAAGGTTCATTATCCTATATACATTTCCACTTGTACTGAAAACTACCAATTACTAAAGTAGGGACGGTGCTTGGGACTAAGGCGTTATCATTCCATTACGCTACGCTGACCGCAACTAGAGTTCCCCGACTGATCAGAAATCAAAATCAGAGATTCAACGGGATGAGATACAAAAAAAAACATGAACGTATCTGGACAGAGAGGAGAGTAGAACTATTGGGAAACCACATCACACCAAACATACACACACAACTGGCATTCAGTATGAGATAAATGATGAGTTAATTAGTTTAATTAGTTTTGTGGTGCACCGAATATTCATCCTTTATGAATAATTTGTCCGGTCGAATTCTGTTGACTAATGATATGACACATAACTCAATGTTCTTTGTTATCATGTACGAAAGGTTGGACAAATTATTTTATTGGCAAATTAGTCTGTGTATATCGTACGCATCTGACTGCGGTTGATAGTTAAATTTCTGTCATTTTTACCTGTTATTCCAGATATAATTTATTTTGTCAATTTTTGTGATTTCCTTAATGGAACCTTATTTGTCTTATTTCTTTCCTTCAGAAATCATGTCAACAAAATTTAGGCATTACAATAGAGTGTGATAGTTTTTTCATTCGAAGTCTACTCTATTTGTCCCCTTGAAGTATGCACGGTGTGTCAAAACCAACCCTCTTTATTTTGCAAACTGCAGCATGCAAAGAGCTTCTGACTCATCCCCTACATAGTATAGATATTGCAATTACCGCCTAATAAAATGAGTACAGAGGGAAACGTGTCAATATCAATGCGAATGGTAGCAAGGGATTGGACCTAGTGTGTCATTTTTTAATAAATAATAAACCAAGTTGAATGGATATGAATATGAATATGACCCCTAAAACAATATGCTATTTACTTGTGTGACTTGATAACTCGATACGAATGTCCTTGAGCAATTTCCTTTGCCTGTGAAAATTCATTCAGATTCAGATCTTAAAAAATCTACCAAAGATCTAAAATCCTCTCATAGCACGCTAAAAAGCTTCTCACCAAAAAAGTACGCCAGAGCTAGACGAATTTTTTTCCCGTATATATTAGCATAGGTTACATCGTTACATGTAAAACTTAGTTTTACGAGGATTTTGTTAAACAAAAGTAAAAAGGTGCCAGAAGAACACGGAAAAGACTTGAGTGAGAATGTTTTCCAGCCAACGCTTCGCGTTTCCTGAAAAATTTTCTCACTCAAAATTTTTCTTCTCATAGCGTAGCTGTTGAAGATTTTTGATTCACGTACCCGGCAATACAATAAAGTACTATGCACTGTCTCTCAATATTTCACTAGAAAAACTTTTTCTTTAAATGAGATGGCGTGCTGGAGTCAATTATCCATTCTTCAAAAAAGAATTCACTAATTCACTGTCATTATATTAAGTTTTGGATTCAAATTGGAGGGTTTAAGTTAAATCCAATGAAGTGTACGTAATTAAAATCAGGGGAGATACATTTCAAGTGTAGTACAGTAGAAGGGGCTTTTGATGAAATTAGCATAAATTTCTAAACTCGGAATTTGCGTTGTTTCCATATCGATCTGTATTGAAATGTACTCAGGAGACTAGGCGGTTCCATGTCCTCTCTGTCCTCTCATGTCGTTGGGATCCATGTGTCCTCGTTGTCGTCGCCTTATGCCTTAAAAAGATTTATTGGAATTCGAATTACTGTTACTGTTTCCACTACTATGTTGGAAAATACTTAGGATGAGACGGAGTGTGTCTATGTACACAAGTATGGTAGTTATGTAGTGTAGTGTGTGGACGAACCATGTTCTTTTCATTCGGTCGGATCCATATGGCTGGGTCACATTCACATTATCACATTTCAACACAGCCATTCTCATTCTAGTGTCACCCTCACATGGTTGACTTCCCCATTCTATTATTTTATGATTGTCTTCAATTTTATTTCGAAAAACCTTTGTGTTCATACTCTGACGGGCCTGGTGCCTGGAGACATGGTCAATTGTCATACGTACTTTCCGTACCCTATCCAGATTAAACTTCCAACTGAAGTACCCGGGTTTTCTACCAATCTGAACCAAATGAATGGATTTACAGTTGCCATCTTTGTTTTAATAATCAATTATGCAGTAATTCCTTACATTAGAAGATAGAAATTAGTTGTTCTGTTTTTGTACCCGAATCCATTACATTACATCACTCTTGATAGTGTTGATCACTGTTATAATGATATTCGTCCCACCAAGGCGGATTAATCTTTGCAGTGTTCGTAAGAAAGTTAGTGAGGGCGTGCCTGTGAGAAAAGTACTTTTCACTTCGAAAGAGTTGTTCGAAACATGAAGTCTGTCCCTTTTGTCAAATCCAAACTATAGAGAAGTAATAAGGGTTTTTGTACACTTTAAATAGCCTAAAGCCTTCAATGCCAGTTTTGCGGAGGATGTAGGAAGTTGTACCCTAGAAAATGAATATATGGTGTCGTTATCACCTTTGTCTAGTTCCAACTCTTGAATAATGACTGATCTTTGTTATTTACACTTTGCAATTTTTTTTTATACATAGAATCTGCTGACTGAAACGAAAAGTTTTCTAATTTTGAAATCCGACACCCACCCGTGCATATACTCCAACTTAATATTCATTACTTTAACTTTGACAACCTTGACATTAGAAAAGTCATGGTCGTCTAAAATATTTGAGTGAGTCTTTCTTGCCCCCAGGGATTGGGATTGAAATCTTAGATGCTCTCTCACATGAACCAACCTAAGACACAAATGATATTTTAGACTACTAGGTATTAATTTACCTAATTAATTTCTATGAGCCAAGGATTATTGAGTAAGGAGTACTGTAAAAGGTTTTTTGATGTGATCCTCTTAAATAGAGTAGATCATTCGGCTACAATTTAATTACATGTTAAGAACTAGCCTTATCTTTTCGCTAAGGAATTAAACCTACTACTTTATTGTTTATTCGATATTTCTGTTGTGTGACTATGGTAACTGAGTCGCGGATGTGGGAAGACTTATGTAGTGTATTGTTAGCATCCATGTCCACGTGCCATCATATTTTATTAAGTACATTACCTTTTACTCTGTGTATTTCGTATCATATGTATGTATACCTCCCGACATGTCTTCTTATTAAAACATGGAATTTCTATTCATTTCATTGTCTAGGCAAGAAGACATACATACATAACATACTACATAGGGCGACATAAGCTTTATGTGAAATGAACGGTCGCACGCACCAAAATGAAAGCAAATGAAACTTTTCCCTCCCGGCCTACCTAATTAGGTTTCTTTTCAAATACCCGAGACTCTACTTTTACTCGGAACGAAGAACTTTTATTATTCAGGATTTGGGTGGGTATTAGTAGTAGTGCATAGATGAATATCAGGGTATCTATCTCTCTTGGCCTGTCCTACATTACATACAAATGTACGAGCATACGTTCCTATTCAATTTTAGGAAAATTAGCTCCGTTCTAGTTCTAGAAGTTCGGACGGACGGACGGAACATGAGCCTAAAAGCCGATTTTCCTAATTAAATTGATGAATGCAAAAAAAAACGAAGAGAATATTAACGGACGTAAATACTGTACGTAAGTAGGGAAGGGAAAAAGTCCATTTTAATATGATTTTGATTATACATAATCTATGGTATGAGAAAAATTATATAATGACGAAATGACATCTCATTACTTGTACTATGTATGTATTGAGAAAGGAGAATGACAGTGAACGTATCTACGTATCATGTAGTTTTTTTAAAGGGGCAGTATGAATGCTAAATTGGATGCAACAGGTGGTTCGGATTGGTTGTAAGTTATGATCGATCTGATTTAACTTTGATGGTACAGGTTGAAAATATTGACATATTTTCTTACATGCAACATCAATGTTAAATTTATGAATTTAATGCAGTTTTTTTGTAAAGTGCTACATTGTCTATTGTGTCGGTTCGTATTCGACTTCTCGGCTACACTAACTATAGTTCTAGGGTTGGTAAATATTTTTAATTTTTATATCGTTATTTTATATTTTTCGTTTGCAGATTGATTCAAGATGCCTGCACCACCAGAATTCGCCGGAGGAGACAGGCAGGAGTTGGAAAATCTTCAATTGAAGGCGAATCAAATCACAGATCAGGTAAGCATCATATTTTAGTACTTCACGACAATTTTCGCACATACACGCTTGATTTAAATTAATTGCACAGTTCTTTGTGACAAATTGTGCGCATATTTTCTTGTTATACTGACTCCGACCCTGAGGTATATTTAAACTGGACATTTCTAAGAAATAGAAATACCGTCGAGGGATTTTATGATTTGTACCACTGCCCTGATGTTATGAATAATTGAGTAACTCGGCTTTGTCAAAGTCCAAGACAAACAGTCCTATTCCACTGTATTTTGTGTTGGGTTATGTATTTATGACCCAGGGTGCGCATTACTCTGGACCAAAAAAGCAAACTCAGTTTTCGAAAATCATCTGTTTCACTGTTTGACTTCACATTGAATTTACAAAACGCTCCGTGTATGTCAGTTTCAGTATTAAAATATTGAATCATGTAGATTTTTTTGTGTGTAAATATAGTAGTAGCAGTAAATAAGCGTTGTGCGTTTTGCGTACGAGAACTTTCTTTTTTCCTTATTTTGAGAGAAAGTACAAGTGAAAGTTGAGACTAGTCATGTCAATTCAACATTGGAGTTTTATTTTACAGAATATTGTATGACAGAGCATGTATTATTAAATCGTGGTCTGAGTACTTGTTGCCATCCACTCAAGTGTCAAGTATTTAGGGACACCCAGTATACTCACATATCCGAGGACTTAACGTTGCTGATTTTGAAAAGGTTTCCATGTTCGCCCCACACATTCTATACATCGTTCTGAAACTGAAACAATGTTCGTTTTTCGTCTCACTTCACACAGACTCCTATTTTTCCGTGTTTAGAATTACTAGAACACTTTAGAGCTTTAGACTAGCACTCTCTGGAGAACACTCTCTGGTGAGTTGTTGATTTGTCGTGGGTGGTAGGGATAGGACTACATGAAGGAAACTGCAAACGCAACCTAGTATCAAATGACAAGAGTATGAAACTAAAATTTAATTTGCATCATAACAGTAACAGTAAGAACATTTCATTTCTGACAACACCCTCAAGAGATTTCTCAAGACTCAAACTCAGCCTACCCCTTTTAACATTTAATGTCAACTTCCTGGAAACAATCGTTTACTGTAAACATCATTAGTACATTTCTGACAACGTGCAGTGTATCACGTTACCTCTCACACTCACACTCGTCAGTTTTAATAATGTGACGAACGGGCAGACCTACACATTTCGTACCACAATGTTTTTCCTCCCACTTTTATTTCAAATGGCAAATTTAATAGGACAAGGAAATACTTCCAGCATTTGGGTACGAACCGGACGGTCAGGCCGCTAGGCGTCCTATATGAATATGACACAAGACAATACACAATGACAATGACATATCAAATAGCAATAATAAAAATGATAATAGCGAGTGGGACAAGTGACAGAGAAATAAGACAAGGAAAAACAAAAGTTCTACGTTTGTTTCCTTAATGCAAGTATGTGTGCATGTCCGAGTCTGAAAGGTCAGAGTTGCGTTTATTGTGAAAGAAAAGAAAAGACCGAGTAATTTTCTTTCATCATTATTACAATGCAAATGCAACACATTTGAATTCACCGTGACCCGGTGACCTTTCTGAGTTTTCAGTTCGAATTTTTTGGATAATTTTCTTGTCAACCTACAATAAATTTTAGTCACGTGCTCACCCTAATGTGAAACACATTTGGGTGGGTGAAATGATTTTCTGTCATCACTCTAGATTTTTTTTTACTGATATTTGTGTGCCGAATTTTCTGACGTCTTGAAAGAAATTTTACTTGAATAATATTCCGGTCACGTGTTTGTCATACACATTAGGTTTTTGAAGAATTGAGTTTTAGGTGAAATATATGTAATTTTCTTGGCTTATTTTTGACTTGAGCGGTCGAGAATCGAGATTCTCTGTAGGGTAGGATTGCTATTGCTGCGGGTGTTGAGTTATGAGGTATTCCGTTCGTTTTGAAGTTTTTTGAATATTTCAGACTTAAAGCGAGATCCACTTTAGGTTTTATTCGACCGTATTATTTAATTGGTAGACGTAACTTTCAGGTGGAATTTCCAATTCGATGTTGGGTTTACGTCGAATTTTGAGTTATCGCACTATTTTTTAGGATTTTACAACCCTTGGTCAATTTCAATTTAAATATTTCATTCACGTGTTGAAATAACCCCACTTTGAATTTTATTAGGTAAAATTTTATTTGTGAGGATTTGGTTGTCAGATTGGGATTGTGTTTGCCCTAGATTGTGGTGCGGATGCCTTGGGTTTTATTTTTCTCTATCCTTTATTGATGTTTTTATTTGTACCTTTCAATTTCAATTCAATCCAGATTAGGATTTGGATTTGCGTGAGATATGTCTGTCTGTTGGCGTACGTTCTGTACATTTCAGATCCGGACAAGGACAAGCCTTCGGACGAAATGGTGCTTTTGGTGCTTATTGCCAAGCAACCATGAAAGCCTTTCCTTTTACCTTTCCCATAAGATAATCCTCACTCTGTCCTGAGTTGTGTGAAGAAATTTATATGATGTACGTACGTACACAATTTCTATCCTTACAATTCACAAGGACACAACTTTTCCTGTAAGGAATATACCATTCGGTCTAGGAATCGTACTCTTCGTAGTAGTAGGAAATTATTTCAATTTCAAATTTCTCTTTAGACCATGAATCATACATAGAATATATTGGCTGAGAGTGTTTTTCATACATAATTGGTCATTCTTCCATTTAACCGAGGGAAGGTACCCCTTGTCATAGGGAAAGAGCTTATTCTAGCTAAAAATACTCGGAGAAGTGCTTCCTTGTCGAACTCCTGAATTCGAATCAAATTTTCTCTAACACTTTGTGTTTTTATTTTTATTTTTATTTTATTTTTGGTTTTCTCTGTATACCTACTCTACTCACTCACGCACACTTTTGTGTACGGATAACAAACAGGCAGACAACGAAAGCTAAAGCTAAAGTTGGGTTGGTTTCTTTTGGAACTGACTTATTTAAAAGATTCATCTCTTATTCAATTCCAGTCGTCAGAGGCAGAGGCAGAGAAAACCCAAGTTTTAAATCGATTCCCACTCTATATTACCTCTTCCCTAATCTTTTTTTTCTTCTTTCTTTGGAAGTTTGACTCGTGCACGTACGTACGTACACAAACAAGTATGGATGAATGGAAGTGCGTCTCTGATTTAGAAATCTAAAAGAAGATTCCAACGATCAAACATGAACTGGAAATGAATCCATGATTGCCTCCATTGTCAACTACAGAGGATTTCACAGATAACAGGTTTTTTTTACCGATGCACAGTACGGCGAAGCTTTCTCTACTTTCTCCAGTAATACTATTGTGGTTCTTAATTCCACGTTGGTGAATGATGTGGGAATTTCTAATTTTGATAACTCCTACATCAAAATAGCGCAGAGCGGTCGATATGTGAATAGAAATATTTTTTCATGGAGTATTTCTTTGGGGACAGAATTTGTATTTTGATTTCTATTTTTACGGAGTATTTCTCGTTAAAAGCAAACGGTTTTTTATTTTATATTGATTCGGCTATTGTTTTATTAATTCGACTTGAGAAATTGATGGCTAGCCTAATTACATTACGTAATGTTTGCGGAATGTGTGAACAAAATAGTTTTACGTTTTACAAATTGATTGTTAATTCTATTATCGCATCACTTTCACTTCCGAGAACAGGTCAAACCTCTTATGTGCTTGGTTTGGCTGGTTCGGTTTGGTTTCCCAATCAATACTCCTGCTGTACTCTTCTACTTCTACTTCACTTTTCCTTTCTGATTGATGAGAGTGCATGCAGTGCATTCACCGAAATCACTACGCAAACCATCCATCGCTTCCGAGCCATGTCTTTCTCTTTGCAATCAAATTAGGAACCTTTCAGTAATTAGATTGGTTAAACCCACAAATTGACAAAGGCTGAACGGTAAATTGGAATGGCTGTTCCGCCGCCATCAACTCCTTTTCGTTTGGAATTCAATTTGGAGTGTAAATAGAATTGAGACATGCCGAATAAATATTACCACTAGTGCGGCCTTCTTTGTGTACTTAAGCAAGAAAGGTCATTACTGGGGTCATTGCGGGTGCAAATCAGAATTAGATGGTTGGATTGGATCAATTAAGTAATTTCATACATAATCCGGATTTGAAATACTTGGAGACCTGTTCTAAACGACCACTTGCATGTATATTTCCTATACGCTGTGATGCTTGACCATGCCTTATGGCAAATACCATTAAAAATAATTTTTTAAATAATTTACGAGATAGATTGTTATTTAAAAGTTGGTTCGATTTGAGCCTGTCTTTTATTCTCGAATACAAAGCTCGGAAATTTTTTGAATAGTTGTGTGAATAAAAATCCTTTGATTCTGCCGCATACACCTGTCCGTATATTGAATGCCTGCAGGAGTGCAGTGGTCACTAGACAGACAGGCGGGATAACTCTATCTACCCGAATCCTTTTTTTGTTCGTTGGGTGAATGTTGATGTTGATGGGCCGATTAACCTGTTCGAATGAGGATGTTTGCTCCTTTGCCAAGAATTTATGTGAAAAGACGGAAGTACTGGGAGATAGGTGGAATGAAAATCGATTTGAAAGAAATATTCATGAGTTCTTATCCAGAGAGAGAGAAAGCCAAGGGAGAAAGGAAAAGGATTCCGTCCGATTTGCCTCGGATTCTCCTCATTCCAATGGACGGACGAGCGGACGGACGAGCGGACGGACATGAAAAGTTTTTCTAGTGTAGGAGCAATGACATTTTGTTCTGTGTACTAACGAGGGTAGGGCCAAGGTGGTTATACTTCTTTCGGAATTGTACTCGTAACAAAGACACGCACCTTGTCGAAATCTCTCGTTATTTTAAGTAAAAATTTCCTCTCCGACATAAAATCTTGCTAAATTCTGAGTAATTGTGAGTTTTCTATTATAATTGAATTTGTGGTAAATTTTATTAAGTGAAAGTCGAAAGTGGTAATATTTTTTATAGGTTTCGTGTTAGTTCAGCAGGCAATGTACAATGAGATTTTGGATTGGCTGGGCTATATGAAAATTTTCTACTCCCAAGGATCATTTTTTTCAAATTACTACAATAATATTTAACGTTTCTCCTGAAATTGTTAGATTAGACTGCGCAGTAACTGTCTCACGCCTTCCCTCCTGAGATTCTCATGGTGAGCGCGTGTTGGGCGGACGTGACGTGATGGACCTGGTTTCGTTGGAATAGCCAACCGAATATATAAGGTAGTCCTAAAAAGCTGTGCTTTCCGTTGCTGAGGAGAATCCCATTTGAGAAATTGGTGAAAGTCAGCTCGTCCGTCCGTCCGAGAGAAAAGTATCATTTGGTTCATTCGTCCGCCCTTCCGAGAGGTAGTTTCCTGCATGTAGTAGTTTTGGATTAGGAGTTTCCTCTGTTGACAGGAGTCGTCAGCGGAATGTCATTTCCACGAGAGCACGGCAATTCACAACACTTCAAAACTTCACTCTCTCTCTCTCTCAAGAATACAATCACAATCCTATTATTTACACTTTCCTATCTATCCATTCTCCAGTCCAGTCCAGTCCATTTCGGTCCAGAATCTGCTGTCCAACAGAAATCATTTTATTCTTATAAGAAAGGATATTTTTTGACGTACATTCTTTTCTCTTTACTCCAAATAAATAAGTTTTCAAGTGTCAGGAGAGAGAAAGTAAAGGAAGGCTGACCTGCTTTCAAATCAAATCAAATTATATTTACCCTTACTTTGTCACTGTTGATTTGATTTGTCGTGTGTTGTCAGATTTTGGAATAACACGTAGGGGAAAATTCTTTTTACACGATAAAAAAATGCAAAACGGTCAAAAATTATTTTTAATCCTGACATGCTAAGATTGCTAAGAAAAAATATTGTAACGGGATGAGATTAAGATTGGAATTTTCTCGTGAAGAATACTAGAAAAACAAAAGGATTTATTTCTAGCGCCACTAGCGGGTGCTAAGATATTTCTCATTGTATTCGGAGGACATTTTTTTCCTGGTAAAGGAATGGACGAAAATAGGAAAGTCATTTCAATTACACGGTAGAATAAACTATGACGTTGGTTAGACATTGGATATCCTTTTGTTTACGTCAAAATCACTACTCTCATAATGTCACAATGAATGAATGAAATGAACAACGGACAAAGTCACGTAAATAACCTGAACATGAGGAGAGGGAATGTGAACGACAACGAATGTCATTTCATTGAGTCATCCATTTTCAGAATGGTCACGTGGTATTTATTTTTTATTTTTGTACCTATACGAAATTACAAGACATTCGTCATTTCCATTTCTAGCTAAATAACCTAAACACGGAAGATCTATACATTAAAGGAGTATACATAGGCTTGTAGGCTCACACGTTTGAATAATTAATTAATGCCCGACCATGTGATAACAATAATCGTTTGGGGACCCACCCAATAAATAATTGTACAAAATTACAGGCCACACACATGGAACAACAGTTTCTTTCAGAGAAAAAAAAGAATGAGAAAAAGAGTGACATTTATTTACAATTCAATTTTTTCTTGTTCGTATGGTCTGTATAGTTTTGTTTTCTCACGCCATCCATAGTTGTTTCCTTACAAGGGACAAGACTAAACTGTAGATTTTGTGTTGATTTAGATTTTCCATAGAATAACTTTGGCCTAGGGAAGATACCCCTTGGAGTTGGAAAAACTCTAGTGTTAGAAAAAACCTTGAATTCAATTTGACATGCAATCCCCATCCCTTGTAACTATTCCAGTTAAGTTATTTTACACATAGAATAACATAGTTGTTTTAGAAAGAGGCGAGAGGGAATAGAATAAAAGCCCTTAAAATTCTTTCCTATTTACTCTAAACGTTGGCTTGGTGGTCTCTGTTCTGTTGTAATTTCTTTTCAATTTCGAGAGAAAGAACGCGAGCCTGTGCCGTGCGTGTGCGTAGCGTATGTATGTGTATGGCTTGAGGAAACACACTTGAGACAGACTACTGCCATTATTGTAACCTTATCAAACCAACGACTCGTTTTGTACAACCTTCATTCAATTAAGTTTCTCCGGCTAGCTTTCCAACCCTAAGCAATGCAATGTAAGTTTGTGGGGGGAAAGAATCGACATGAAAATTGGAAGACTCAAGGACTTGCTGGGACTACTTGTTGAACTTTCTTTTTTGTTCAAACATAATTTATGTTGAATTTTTGAAAGAGTTTGAAAGCCAAAAAATAAACTAAAGGAAGCGTGTGAATCGTAGTAAGATTGTGTTACCGTCAACAATACAATTTGTTCATTTTCATTTGAGCATGTTTCCAATTTTTAAATCAAAATGTACATACATGTACGTGTGTATGAAATGTCTGAATTTCCACTTTGACTTGAACTCACAGAGCAAAATAAAATGCCCATGGACATACTTGTCTATTACATATCATGTGTAATGGTTATATTGGAATAAGGGTGTATCTACTCGGAAGAAACCCTCCAGGTAGTTTCATTCAATTCTCAAAATGAAAGTGTATGTATTTCACAGAGTGTGGTCACATAGCCACATTCACATACTGTAAAAGCTATATAGAAAATATTGTTTCACTTTTCTTCCTATCCTCAGTCTTTTTTTCTTCCCTTCATCATTCATTCCAGTACGAGTACGTATGTACGGTAATATTGGATTTTCATTTTCATTTTGATTGGCATGCTTTGCTTTCCTTTTCCTCTTCCTACAATTTTCTTTCATTACCGGTCTGGAAATGAAGAACTGGAACTAAATTGGAATTGTCGTGAATATGGAATAAAAGGGAAACGAAATGTTCTTAGGTGGAAAGGGAAAGTAGACAGGGCAGGGGGGCGGGAGGGCCAGGGGTAGATTCATTATATCTCATTCGTTCAAAATATTAATATCAATATCAAGCATAATTAATTAAGTCAGATTGATTTGGATTTTTGATTGAAGAATTTTTTATTAAAATGCATAGAGCACAACACAGGATCAACAGTCAGTTATCGAGTGGAGATGATTATATTGAATATTAAAACCTACGAGAATTTTTGTAACGAATCGAATGACCTAATTTTCTGGGGGATCATTTAAACTTGTGTATGAGTTTGTCGTGTGTATCACTTTTTATTGTACAAGGGAATTTATTCGATCGTTAATTCCCAATCTTATTTAATCACTTTATCCTGTTATCTTATCTTATTCATGTTCAAGCATGGCAGCATATTTTTCGTGGTGGGCTTGAATAGGAATGTTTTGGGTCCGTAGGCCAGATTCCTTTAGCCAAACAATTGAAAATGTTCCATTGTGACTTGGAGAAGTTTGGTAAAGTAATGTAATCCTTCATCTCATAATCTTGTGTGTGTGTGATCGGATGAGAGAATTGGTTGACGACAGACAAATAGACACGAGAGACATTTGTGGTTAAAAAGTGGTACAGAGAAAGCTACTCTTAGCCCCTGTCGTATCTATACCCATCACATTCGCATCGTCAACCAGGTAATTTGGGAGAAAGTTGAAATGAAATGGAAAGTAGAGCAGAAACAGACAGGGTAAGGTTATAAGGAAAAGGATGTGCGTCAGGTTACCAAGGACAACGTATGTATGTACAGAAAAAAAAACACCTGTTATCTTAAAAGTAGCAAGTAAAGTAGCATTCCCTGTTTAACATTACAAGACCAGAATACCGAATGAACTACCACTACCACTGTAGATCATAGACTTTAGGGTTGGTTTTATTTGACACAACTACGACAGAGCTGTCAAGGACTCGGACTAACTTTTACCTGGTTACTTTTCCCTACCTTTTCTCATAATTAGAAGTTGGACGGACGACACTGCCTTTCCTTTCCTATGTCTTATGTTTGTTAGTTGTAACAGTCTAGTATTTGTTTGTGTAGGGTTTCCAAGTTTTCTTTTCTTTTCAAGTCCTTGTCGAGTCAGTCTACTTACGCACAGAGCGTGTGTCATCATTATTTCACTTCTTACTAGAAATGGAATAGAAAGTCGGATAAGTTTGGGCGGGTACTTGTTGTAGAATGCCATTGTTTTAACCGGGAACGCTCTCAAACTTCTTGTTTTCTCTTTGTGCATTGTTTTAATGAAAAACTACTCGGGACAAGATTGATTATATATCTTTCGTAATTATACATATATTTTCATCTCGAGGTCCTAAAGTTCGCAAGGGTCCTCCTGTCCTGCACTGCATTGAATTTGTCACTTATGTTAAATTCTCTATTTTTTTCGTTTGACTACATTGTCACGGGTAATCTTGGATAAATTCAGTTCGGATAAGTTTTTGGGGGATATTTACCGTTCACAAAATATTTTGGAACTGAAATGTAATTTTTTTATATATAGTTTAAATTTAATCATTTTTACCATGTCTCAAATCAGGTGTATGTTCTTTAACTGGCGTATCAACTCATTCAAATTGAATGTTTTTCAGTGCAGAATAATAACTGTCAGACATCTGGATAAGTCAAGCTATTCTGTATTGACAGGAGTAAAAATGTATTAGCTGAAGCAAATATTCTAGAAACTATTCTAATCGGAACGGATATAAGAGATAACATGGTATGGCGGTATGGGTTTTCTCCTTCATCATCAAATGTGTGTTGTCTATTTACACCCTCCATTAGAAATACAACAAACACTCTAGGAGCATTCGGCGAATGTTAAATAATGTATATAAGTAACATCTGAATTCAGTTTTACCGGGTATATTAGGTACCTGAGTGCGAGTGCGACCAATGGTATCGGTCTCGGGCCCTCAGTAACGCTCCTTTTTTATATAGATTTTATATATTTAAGTCCTTAACTCCTTTCCATGGAAATGAATGGACGGTGAGCTCAGGTGAGTAGTGAGTGAGACATGATGGAAGTAAATAATCCAGTGTATGTATCTACTGTACATATACATGTTACAATAGTTATTCTTCGAGTTTGATTTCAACTGAATCAACTTAGACGACGACGAAGAGAGAGAGAGAGAGTGAGTGGATTGAAGAAAGAAAGATGCGCGATTTGTCCATCCCAAGCTACCTGGAAAATGAAATGGCAAGTGTGACAGGTATGTATAAGGAAAGGAACTTGAGCGGTTCGTTATACGTACGTGGGAAAGAAAGTAAAGGAAAGGAACTGGGATGGATGGGAGTGTTCTGGTTTTGCCTTTGCTTTTGCTTTGCCTAGCATCCATGGCTCCATGCATGCTCTTGATCCTCTTTTTATTCTCATGAAAGATGAATAGGGAACTTTAGTCAGTGTTTACCTACCTGAGAGAGAAGTGTGATCTCAAAAAAAAGTAAATTAGGTTAGAAGAAAAAAACGTAGTAGTAGTAGGGAGAGGGGTCGATAGTTGAGTAATTGATTTATAACATATACTACTAATTTGACACGTAGAACTTGATAGAACCCCAATTTTTTTCGGTTGGCTCTTGCGTAATTTACACACTTGTTGCTCTTCGGGAATCTGTACCTGTAGTCTAGTATTGGACTTTGACTCCACCGGGCCGATTCATCCGTTCCTGCAGAGCGCGAGACAAGAATTTGGAGAAAGCGTTATTTTTCTGAGAAAGTTGGAGAAAGTTGTATTTTACAGAGAAAGTTGGAAAAAGGGAAGGTTTATTTTTGTGTGTGAAGAAAGTCACATTATTTACGTAAGCATTAAAAAAAAGATACTAAAATGAATCGAAATTGCTCTGGAAGACGAATATACTCATTCGCAACGGCTGAACATCTTGAGAATCGGGTGGGTTTGGTTTTTTTCTCTTCTGGTTCTCTTCTTTTAATTCACTCAATTTATTACTGTCAACTCTCCGTATTGTGTACTTTTGTGTCAGTGTTTTTCTTCTCATTCTCACACCATCACCTGTTCTTCATCAATCATGAAATGTGTATTGAATTAATGGAATGAATAAAGACCATTTTCACGTCTACTCTTCCGCCTTTCATTGCACGATTGTTTGTTTGGTGTTCAATTCTTTTATTTATTTATTTTACAGGGTGGTTTACAACATTTTACTCATTAATACTCTCCCGAACCCAAGCTCATAATGCCAAGAAGGTACATTTTATGGGCAAATTAATTTTGTGTATAAAAAGGTTGCATTGAGCATTATGTTGCGTGTCAGAAAGTCATACTCTGATTAATTGACATCAGCCGTATAATTTATAGGCAGTTTGTTAGATTGTATTCGGAACAGGGAAGGTACCTCTTGTGGTAGTAGGGAACACACACACAGACACGCACACCAGGAATTTTGAAAGAAAATTACCATATTAAATTGTTTCGCTGATTTTTGAAAAAATTTACCAGTGAAAGGACTTGTGGAGAATAGTTATGAACCGCCCTGTACAACAAACATTGCATGGAGGAATGATAATATTTGTTCATCATATTTGTCATTATGATGGAGTTGACTAATTGATGAAGTCCATCCGGTCGTTCGACCAGGCAGCAACAACGACCGCCCAACCTCCCCCGCACCGTAATGTTGTTAAACACAAATAATATGTATTATTGATTTAATGATTTGCGGTGTGTGTGTATTCCGTGTGGGTTGGAGAAACGAAAATTACGATCGACAATTTTGATGTTGTAATAAATGTCCGTCTGTCCGTCCGCTTCCTTGTTGGTCTCTTGGGTTTTATTTTATTTTTTATATTTTACGATCAATTTCTTCGTCCGGGCTACATTATGGACAGACCCAATTTAGTCGGGTGTATGTATTTGAGGTTCTATAAATTCGGATTGATATATAATTTGATAAAGAAAAAGCTGTATAGTTGGAAAGGGATGCTGCAATCTCGATAACACGACAACTTTACGGTTTTCTCCGGCTTCATTTTTTATTGCATTTTGAAAATAAATGGATGAGATTCGTCCTTATATAGTTTCTCTGTGAAATCTGTGTTTATTTCCAAGAGTCAAAAGTCAGGTCAGGTTGAATTGCTGACTTTTTTTATTCGAAGTCTCACTTTTTATGTTGGACGAGAGTTTTGATTGACATTATTTCAACAATTGACTTTTTAATTTAAAAATGACATCCGTAGTAAGGGATGATTGAGAAATCGAACCATATTACAGCGAAACGGCTAGGACAACCAGAGTGGTGCAATGCCATTTCTGTATTATGGAATTTGTATTTGGTTTTCCCCTTGAATACTTCCAACTACGTACATACCTCCTATATAATTTATTTTTCCAAATCGTGCGTGGCAACCCAAAAAAAGAACCGAAAATGTAATAAAGGCAAGCTTTCCCAGGTGAGAGATGGGTTCGAATGTCATGGATGGATGTAGCGCTGCGAAAAGAGACTCTCTAAATCGACTTCACTCGAGTTTTCGACTCAAGCTTACCACTCTACCACAGATGATCCCTTTATTGACAGCCAGCCGCAGCCTACTGTGGAGAGAAGTGGAGTAGAGATAGAGAAGTAGTGTCTACAGACCGCATTACATTTTTTAGATTTTGGCAGGGATGAATTGTCTGTCAATCTAGATTAATTTGTTTCTATTTGGTAGATACCAGTCAGTCAGTGAAGGCGAAAGAAAGTGTAAACTCTAGAGCAAACAAATAAATCCATGTACGTACGTACGGGTACATGAGCTAGAGGAATTTACATGTAGAATTCATAGGACAGTGACAATGATAATTTACACCCATGAATTCGGAATCGAATTTTCCTGTTGATAGTTGTAGAATTTATTATGATCCAAAGATTTATTACGATCTTTTAAACTGCAAAATTAATAGTTGCTATTGTAAATTGCAAAAGAACTGCACGCAAATTCTTTAACACGGGCGTTGATAGACAAAAATGCTGGATCCACATTATTCCTTACAGGATAAGAAAATGAATTATGGCTACAACAATTTATTTACAAACACATTTCTGTACCATGAATTGATAATGGCTCATAAAAGTCAACTAGATTTTTCTTTGATTTTGACAATGTCAGTATTTTATTCAAGTTGGATGCTCAGATTAGTAGTGCCCGCCAGAGCTGGAGTTGTATTTTTTTAGTGATCTCATCAATACATCTTCCGAAGGCCAAATCGGACGCCATTCACGGTTGGAACACTTCCACTGATCACTGTAACAAGATATATGGTTAAAAATTCTGCTTGTCAGGGACCCTTAAGATTTTACTGAAAAATACATAGAAATGATAGAAAAAATTGGAATTTCCGCGTAAACGTTACATTGCCGGTTATAAAATTCTGAGATGTACATTTTTTAGAGAACTGTCTCTAGTTTGTTCGTCGGATATCAATGTTTGTACATTCCACATTTACTTATCTGCATATCTCTATGTTTTATAAAAACTGAGTATAATTTGTCTTACTGATTCGGTTGGAATCTCCTTCATAATATCTTTCTGAATCTATGACAGAAATTGTTGAGAAGAGTAGGGCGAGGACCACCATACTGAGAATTACAAAAGGCCGCATGTTGAAACCGTAAACACAATGATTGTGTACTAACACTTCACAACAGTCATTTTCAGGTGTAATAACAAACCATACTAAAACACTCTTATTTTTTACGAGTCATTTTGCAGTGCTCGAGTGATTACAAGTTGTGGTCGGTCATTATCAGGAGAGATGATTAATTAGCACTCGTGTTCGTTATGGAATCGTGTCAATTCTAAGAAATCAGTCCCCAGCCGAAATATTAAGGTTCAGCGCCCTCCGTGTTAGTTCGAATCAAATCCGGTAGTTCGTCGCGTCATGTCTTTTCAGTTTACTCTGCATTGCATCGTATGCAAACAATAGTTATGCTCAATTTAAGGTTCCGGTTTCACAAAAACCCGAGTTATCGAATTTTCTAAATTATGACAAATCACTGCATTTGAATTTAATTTCCATTCTCTATGGACCAAGTTACGATCATTAACACATTATAGGATTACTTATTACACCAAATTAAGTTTCATCTTCTTTAAAAGCCGACATGAAAATATGAAAATTTTCAGTGACTAGTTTTTATTACACCATTACATACTGATAATTTCAGCCATTTACTCAGTAAAATCAAGAATTTCGTCAAACTCAATGTGTGTAAATTCCTTGCTAGTCCGTGACCCTTCCAAAGTTTTTCTCTTCAGATATCATTATTAAAAAAAATGCCATACCAGTCACAAGTATCGAACCCCCAGCTTACATTTTCCACATACATGTCTTTTTCTCATAAACTCCTCACTCACACTCCAAATTCATAAGCAACTTAGAGCATGACGTAGCCAGACTTATAGCGACTTAAGCAGAACTGCAGGAAACGCAAGCAAGTTATGAAGGAACTTATGCAAGTTGGAAGGAAACGTATACAGCTTATGAGAAAACTTATACAATTTAGGAAGTAACGTATGCAAGTTGGAAGAAAACTTATACGGGTCAACGTAAAGACTCTGGGCGTAAAAATAGGGGTGTCTCAATAGGAATTAATCACATCTTTTACGAGCCCTTTATAATTATCCATTACATTTCGTTCGTTTCCATCATTCATTTTTGGATTCTATGCCTTTGAGGAAGCTGGGTCAATTTTATTTTTAACCATCCTATAATCGGAAGTAAGATCGGTTTTGAGCAGAAAAAGTTTTTTAAAAGCAACTCAGTATTTACGAAAAATACGCAACGATGTATGATGGCTTACGCAGTAGCTTTTATGCTATTTTTTTCTAAAATTATTGCAATGAATTACAAAAAAGAGCAAATAGGAACTACTGGAATTACGAATTCATGCGGCTAGTCCCTTGCATTGTTGCATTCTGTAATTTGGGGTCTATTCGAGTGAAATGTCATTGAATCCATATATTTAAGCGGACACACATTCCTAGATTTAATTAATTTTCTTTCTAGTACGAACTACTTGCATGTAAGAGTACAAAATGTACCCAATTTTATAGCAGTGCAGACTATAATCTTAGAGAATTCCACTACTAGCATTCTTATGAATCAATGATAGGGGATCAAGATTAATTTGTACGAATAACGAATTCTTTTCCCAAAGAGATTGAACGACATGGGCTAAATGAAATATTAGTTTTTTCTTATATTATTATTAACATTCCACCATGATTTAAAAATTTCAATTTTTTTTTTGCTAAATCCCAACAGAAGTTACAACAATGCATTGTGGAATGTTCAATTTCCATTGAGAGGTATTATGTTAGCTCTAGCTGAGTGTAGTAAAATAATATGAAGGCGAAGGGCGTCGATATTTCTGGCTAGAATTCAATGCAACGCAACGTACGGTGAAATGGAATACAAGGCAGAGGAATTTCAAATGTATCTGTGGAAAATTACTCTACCCGAATGTATGACATATTTTTACCCACAGTTCTTCAACTCTGAACGTGGAAATGCATGGACGGACGTTCAAGCTGAAATAGAAGGGCCCCTTGTTAGACAAGTATAAAAGGAACAGAGGTTGGACAGGAAAACCATCACTTCATCCTAAACTTTTGAACTAGGAAAACTCAACCGACTACTTTTACTCAACTGCAATGGCTCGTACGAAGCAAACTGCCCGTAAATCCACCGGAGGAAAAGCACCACGTAAACAACTGGCGACG